>JAQFVV010000005.1:23269463-23484179 GCA_028023455.1 Epiperipatus broadwayi
ACATGTGTGTGTATGTGCATGTATAGAAAAAAATACGTTTAACCAATAATAAAAATAAATGTAAAACTAACGGATCGCTAATTGTGTTTTGTAAATAATTAAATGATATATTAGCGCTAAACTATAAAGTAATTTATCAAGAAGGATTGGATAATGTAAACAAAGCCATTGCTTAGAATAGACAATGTTAAAGGCGTGACATTATCTAATCAGGGATCCTATAAGAACTAAAGAGATGACCACCACGTGGACAGCGGATGGCCAATGAAGGGAGGCTACTCCAAAATAAAGGCGTGACAAGTAATGGATCTAATATTGAACTGAGAGAGGACACTTGCTAAGTGAAGCGCTTGAAAGGTAGATGTGCCATTTCCTCGGGTGCTCCAGTCAGCTCCTTTGCTTCACCTAGCCTTGCGGAGAGGTTTACCTCCGGACGTGCCAAAGTAAACCTAGGGAACTATAACAGGTCGTACCGATCTCTTTATTATTTTACTCTGCCTTCGGGCCCCTTATTTATATATAATAATATTAGCGTGTATATATTATTCGTACTTTGTATATATTAATAGTGATTAACATATATATAAACCTTTAAATAAATCTTCGTTATTTAAACCTACTTGCCGGGCTGCCTCATTAATTATTTTATATTGTGTTATTGATAGTTGCAATCCAGCGAGCAATAGAGTGCCGCTGGACACTGAATTGGCGCAGTTACAGTTGATTACGAACCTCAACGGTGTAATTCTCAGTAATAACAATCAACGCATCGACAGCCGAATACGTTGGCGTCTAATTATTTGATTTCGTGAGGAGATAAAACTACTAAGAAAAATATTTTTATATTTCGTTAAATTGACTAAGTTATCGTAAAATTTTTATATTTTTGTTAAATTGACTAAGTACCGTAATGCAGCCGGCAATATCCGAATTTGACGTCAGAGAGGCAAGTGAGTGGCCCCTGTACGTCCAACAAATTGAAAAACTGTTAATTATTAACAGAGTAAAAGACGATAAAAGCAAAACAGCGACCTTATTGTGTTTCGCTGGAAAAGGAGTAATCCAGATCGCAAATAGGCTCTGTGAACCTAAAACCCCGGAAGAATTAACATTTGAACAGGTCAAAGATCGTTTGACCGACTATTTTAATCCTCGTGAGTCTAGACACATTGCCAGACTCCACTTTAGAAATCGCCGCCAAGGCAAGAACGAGCGGACACAAGATTATGATACTGCCCTGCGAGAACTCGCAAAAAACTGCGTCTACGATTCATACCTGGAGGAAGCCCTCCTCGAACAATTTTTATGTGGAATGAGCAGTGATAGTCTGAGACAGCAGTTATTGGCAGATATGGATATTAACTATAAAGTAGCTATCAAACGTGGTATAGCTCACGAACTCGTGTTGCAGCAATCAAAGGAATTTGCGGCCATGAAAATAGCGGACAACGATCCTTATGAAGTCCACAAAGTAGACAAACCAGATAGAAGGGTGCCTGATCAAAGTGGAACAACAGACATTAAGAAAAGTCGAATTAAGTGTTTTTGCTGCGGAAAACTAGGTCACATGGCACGTGACTGTTTTTATAAAGACCAACGCTGTAAACACTGCAATAAATTCGGCCACTGGGAAAAAATGTGCAGAAATAAAAAATACGATAATTATACAAAGAATAACAGCCAAGAGAGCGTTACGAGAAAATATAAACAAGAGGAATTTTCGGCAATTAATAATGTGTCTTCGGACCAATCACAGAAATTTGAAATAACTGTCAAAATTTACGGAAAACCCCTATCGATGGAAATTGACAGCGGTAGTGGGGTGTCGTTACTTTCCATTAAAGATTGGAAAACCATTGTGGCAGATATGAGACAGCCACCTAGACTGATGCGTACGAATCTGAAGGCTCGAGACGTCAATGGTAACGCTATAAAAATTAAAGGAGTAATTGAGGCTCCAATTACTTCAAACAATGCGAAAAAAATAGTTACATTGCCGTTATATATAGTACACGCCCCTATAAATCCTCTAATTGGCCGTGATTGGTTTCAGCAACTGGGAATAAAAATTGCTTGGGTCAAAAATATTGACATTGAAAAAAACATCAGACAGTGTTTTCCTAAACTTTTCGATGGAGAACCGGGAAGGATAAAAACAAAACCAGTTTCATTAGAATTATCACCCGAAGCAGTGCCTATAATTTGTAGACCACGAAAGATTCCGTACGCTCAGAAAGAAAAAATAGCGGAGGAAATAAAGCAATTGGTTAAAGATGGCGTGCTTGAAGCAACAGAAGAAGCCGAGTGGGCTACCCCACTGGTTGTAATAACCAAGCCAAATGGACAAATACGTTTGTGCGGCGATTACCGTGTATCAGTCAATAAAGCACTAAACAAACACGCATACCCCGTTCCTAACTCAAGAGAAATCATAGCGTCGCTCCAAAAGTCTAAATATTTTTCAAAATTAGACCTCAACTCGGCCTTCCACCAAATCCCGGTGACCAACAAAGCTGCGAACATTCTAACACTTACTACACACATAGGTTTATTTAGATGCAAACGTCTACCATTCGGAATAGCTTCAGCACCAAGTATATTCCAAGCAAAAGTGGAGACTCTTCTAAACGGACTCGAAGGCGTCATCCCCTACTTTGACGATATATTGGTCACTGCTAATTCAGAAAATGAATTGAGCACTCGTATCTCAAAAGTTTGCCAAAGACTGGAGGAATTTGGAGCAAAATTAAATGCGAAAAAATGTATTTGGAAGGCTACTGAAATAAAATTCCTGGGTCACATAGTGTCAAACTCAGGAATAAGCCCCTCCCCTGAAAAAGTCAAAGCAGTATCTGACGCCAGAAGACCGAATAACGTAAAACAACTACAGGCCTTTTTGGGCCTGGTGAACTATTTTGAAAACTTCCTGAATGGCAAAGCACACATAGCGACGCCGCTGTACGAATTATTAAAAAAAAACCAGAAATGGAATTGGGAAGCAGCACAAGAGCAAGCATTTCTCCACACCAAAGCCCTTCTCACATCAAATAAACTACTGGTCCATTATGACAGCGAGCGTGAGGTAACCGTGACAACTGATGCATCAGAAAATGGCGTGGGGGCAGTGATATGCCATCCATCCCACTCTGGAGAACGTCCTATAGCATACGCGTCGCGCACCTTGTCCAAGGCGGAAAAGAACTACAGCCAGCTAGACAAGGAAGCCCTCGCCATAGTGTTCGGAATTCGTAAAGTCCACCAATATCTATATGGACGTCCTTTCCAATTAATAACCGACCATAAGCCACTCTTGGGAATTCTAGGCACGAAACAGATGCCTGAACATTTAAGCCCTCGTATGTTGAGATGGCTTAACATACTAGCAGGTTACAATTATAACCTCGAATACAAAAAAGGCACGAAAATCGGTCATGCCGACGCGTTATCGCGAATGCCAGATCAGCTCGAGAAAGAAGTAAACGAAGTAGAAATTAATTATATCGACGCACTAAACAGCCAGACACTTAACAGCGCAAAGGTAGCCGCTTGGACCAGAGAAGACGCTGGCTACAGATGGATCATGGAAAAAATCAGCAAAGGTTGGCCAAAACAAAGACCATCTTTCTTGCATATAGAGCTATGGAAAGCTCGAGAACAACTGTCCATTTGCAAAGACTGTATACTCAGAGGCGACCAAGTACTAATCCCCGTAAGCGGCAGGTCGCAAATACTTAATTTATTGCACGAAGGTCATCCGGGCATTGTAAGGGCGAAAGCGTTAGCTCGTAGTTATGTCTGGTGGCCGAAAATTAACAGTGACATAGAACAGTGCATAAAAAACTGCACAAACTGCCAGTCGTGTGCAAATGCACCCTCAGCCAAATTCGAGTCCTGGCAAGAAGCAGACAAGCCATGGCAGAGAATTCATATAGATCACTGCGGTCCTATTCAAGGACAATTATTTCTAGTAGCAGTGGATGCCTATTCAGGATGGGCTGAATATAAAATAGATAAAAACACAGGTTCGGATGAAGCCATCGACAAACTGTTGGAAATGTTCGCACACCACGGTCTCCCAGAAACCCTAGTATCCGACAACGGCACAGGTTTTACATCAGAAAAGTTCGCTTACTCGATGCACGAATGGGGAATTAACCACATATTTACTCCACCTTACCACCCCCAATCAAATGGACTGGCTGAAAAAACTGTACAGAATTTAAAATCCGCCATCAATAAAATGGGAAAACAAAGTCTGCACGAAGCCGTCTTTAACGCGCTTCTTTACCAACACTCTACGCCTACAGCTAAGTCGGGTAAATCACCCGCAGAGAAATATCTAGGTCGTAGACTGCGAACAAAGCTTGACAAAATTATACCAACGAAGGACACCGAAGTACCTTCAGGCAGAAATTATAAATTCTCACCACAAGACCGCGTATGGGTTAGAAATAATCAGGATAGATTCTGGATTAAAGCGGAAATTGTGCGACATTTAAGTAAGCAAGTGGTTGCTGTACGAATGGAGAACGGAAGAGAGTTACGCAAACACATAAATCAATTGCGTAAAGACGAAAGTATACAACAAATGCCGCAGCCATTTCCGAGAAAAGATGACGCTCCAGACGCGGAATTGGACATCCCCCAACGTTCTAAGAGGGAAAGTAAAATTCCCTCCCACCTCAGTGATTATGTGCTAAGTTCAGAAAAAAAAAATCAACAAACTAAAACGCTATCTCTGAACTTGGGGGAGGTATGCTACATGTGTGTGTATGTGCATGTATAGAAAAAATACGTTTAACCAATAATAAAAATAAATGTAAAACTAACGGATCGCTAATTGTGTTTTGTAAATAATTAAATGATATATTAGCGCTAAACTATAAAGTAATTTATCAAGAAGGATTGGATAATGTAAACAAAGCTATTGCTTAGAATAGACAATGTTAAAGGCGTGACATTATCTAATCAGGGATCCTATAAGAACTAAAGAGATGACCACCACGTGGACAGCGGATGGCCAATGAAGGGAGGCTACTCCAAAATAAAGGCGTGACAAGTAATGGATCTAATATTGAACTGAGAGAGGACACTTGCTAAGTGAAGCGCTTGAAAGGTAGATGTGCCATTTCCTCGGGTGCTCCAGTCAGCTCCTTTGCTTCACCTAGCCTTGCGGAGAGGTTTACCTCCGGACGTGCCAAAGTAAACCTAGGGAACTATAACAGGTCGTACCGATCTCTTTATTATTTTACTCTGCCTTCGGGCCCCTTATTTATATATAATAATAATAGCGTGTATATATTATTCGTACTTTGTATATATTAATAGTGATTAACATATATATAAACCTTTAAATAAATCTTCGTTATTTAAACCTACTTGCCGGTCTGCCTCATTAATTATTTTATATTGTGTTATTGATAGTTGCAGTCCAGCGAGCAATAGAGTGCCGCTGGACACTGAAGATACAAAGAGAGTCCTGTGTCTCTTCAAATTACTGAACATATAATATGTTTAAATTATAAATATTTTTCCTCAAAACATTAGTCTACCTTTTTTTACATGCATGTATTATTAGTTCAGACATTTGCAGGACTAGTTGAGTATTCTGTTTAATCATTACCAAAAATATGTAATGCAGTAGTTTATTCCTTGCTTTTAGCATTGCATTAGTGACTGATCAATAAAGATATTCTTTCCCATGACTATTTTGCTGTGGCTCACAAATAGCTTTGGATCCCTACTACACTATGTTTTTCTTTTGGCAGAGTAAATTATTTTCTCAGACAAAAATAAATTAGGAAGTTACTACAATGACTGAATTATATATATGTGAAAATAACTATTTCTTCAATTATATTTTTCTTTTTATGTCAGCACATCAACATCTAATTGCCTTAAGATTTACTTGGCATCCAAACTTAAAATAACCAATATTTATTAAATAACTATTAGTCAGTTATGCACTGGCTAACCTTACCATCTTCCAAGCATATATACATAATAACTGGATTGATAAATGCAATGCCCTCTATTGCCAGAATTTGCTTATAAAATCAAAATATCCCTCATTTACATTTCCCAGTTTTTATAATTGATAACCAATCTGACAAGTGATCTTGATAAAAATTAACATCCAAATGCATACAAACAAAGCTTTATTTAATATAGTAAGTGATTTACCTTTCGCAAGATAGAGTTAATTTCTATTCATTTTTAATAGTCTTGTGAATAAAAAAGCTAAATCTATATAAATAAAAATGTAAATGTTCGTTTGTTCAAAATCTTAAATCTCTGAAAGTTCTTCACAGATTGCTTTGAAATTTTGACACAACGTTGCATTCGAATATGCACATTTTTATATACCTGTGACAGGTAAAAACATGCTTTTTAAAAAAAACAGCGCTATCTGCTGGACGTATAAGCAACACACGCTATATTAAATATTTATGATTCCATTTCAATACCGATTGCATTGTTAAATTGAATTTTCATAGATTTCGATTTATTTTCATTTTGATTTAATTTTTTTGTGTGTGAAGTTGCAATTCCCAATTCGATTGGCGTTTGCAATCACCAACAACAAAGCTTAGGGCCAATCTTTAGAATTGTGTGGTTTAGATCTAGACACGGATTGCTTCTCACATGGGCAATTATATGTTGCATGTTCTAGTCAGCAAACCAGACAATCTCTATATCTGCACAGACAATGGAACAACAAAAAATATTGTATACCCACAAGCATTGTAAAATTAAACATATTAGAATCGTGCACTTTCTCTTTTCTTTCTTTTCCATTTACCTAGACTGAGCCACAGCAATGCGTGCCCGGGTATGGCTAGTATGAATAGTAATTAATACAATACTACTAATAAATAATCACTGGATTAATAAACTATTCAAATGCTTATCTCACTGCACTGCTCTCTATTGCCAGAATTAAATTTTGCAAAAATAAAATGAATCCATTTCCATCCGCATTTCCCAGTCTTTATAAGGATAAGTAAGCTGACAATTACCCCGCATGATTTAGTGCAGTGATATATTGTCAGATTCTGAATCGTAAGATCCTCAGATCAATTCCAGTTTTGGCATTTCTGGCAGTAGAATTTCTTATGAACTCTCAAGCATGTATTCATTTACTTTTTCTGACAAATTAACACCCAAAGGCCAATATTAACAAAGCCTCTCGTATTATTAGAGTTGTATTAATAAATACTTATATATAAATACATATGTATTTATTATCACAATCAAACATTTTGAAACTTTTTCAAAAACTAATTTATATTTATGCAATAAATGTGATTTAATGTTTTAAAAAATCATAATTTATTTTATATAAATAAATGAAGATATAATATTGTTAATTACACAATTTTCCAAGGATTAATAATATATTAGATTAAATGAACAAGTACTAATAATTTATCAATATATTTACTCCTTTCAAGATAAAAACATTCCATGTTTATATAACTAATAGTATACTGCTGAAAAACTTATTCCTTTAAAGTTATGATTATTTGTATAACAGTATAACATTTATTGTTAAAATCCACAAAGCACATAAGCATTAGCTTAATGCTGATTATTATTACAGTTTAAAAACATCACTGGCTGCTATATAAAATAAATATCTTATTTATATAACATTTTTTACAATATTAATCAAATATATCTAAATGGATTTCCCCCTCTTGCCTTATTAAATGAAAATGTAACTATTAACTTTAATATTCATTAAATATTTTAATATATAATATACCAAATAATAATAATATAACTTTTTTTTTTACCTTTAGTCTCAATACTTTTTTCTTTGATTTGCAGATTTATTTATATGACTGCCCCTGCTACCAGCACCTTCCTTTCACTTAATCTTTTTTAAAACAATCATCAACATTAAATCCTTTCAAAAAGTTTGCATTAAATTTCTCTCATTTCTATTTTATAAGGCAGAGAGAGGGTGACAATAAAAAAATAATTACAGCCATTAGACTAAAATTTTAAAAAAATTAAATATAAATTTTAGTCTGCATTAAGCTTGTTAATTAATAAGAATTTACTAAATTGTACAAATTTCATGTCCCTTTCATAAATTTTGTTCAAATGTTATAAGTTACTTAAATTCAGAAAGGGGGAGTCAGTAGTATTATACCTGTAAGTGGAAAAATATGGGTTATTTTGTCTGTAAATTATGTAAGGAAGGAATAGAAAATATTAGGCATCTGTTAATTTAATGTAAATGCTTGAAGACAGAAAAAGCACATATAATGAAGTTAGGGAAGAATAAATATGAAAAAAGTGATTATACAGAAAGTGGATTATTGTTTTTTATGCTGGGTTTGGGAAAAGGGGGATTTAGATATAAAGGCCATAGAGTTGACAAAGATTATGTTGTGGAAATGGGATGGAGCAGAATATGGGAAAACTTAAACTGGGGAATGGAAAATAAAGTGGCTAACCGGTTTCTCTGGGCATAATTGTTGAGAGAGTCTTGACTCCGTTTAAGGAGAAACTACAATACATCATATCACATACTTATCAATTAGGGGATATAGAATCAGTTAAAGTTAAAAATGGGATGGAACTAAAACAAGGATGCCCTATGTCACCTATTTTGTTTTTGTTGTATTTGAGTGAAATGGAGAAAGCAATAGAAAGACTAGGAAGAGGGATAGAGATACAATTAATAGGTGGCAAGAGAGTATATACATTGTCAGATCTTTTTTTTTGCAGATGATATCTTGTTGTGTGCAGAAAGAAGAGAAGATATGGAAGTTATGCTGGGGATATGTGCAAGGGTGATAAGAAGATGGCAATTAAATTTAGTGAAGAAAAATCAAAAAAATCAAATATAATGATGGTTAATACTGTGGAAAAAGATATGAAAATTTTACTAGGGGATATAAAGTTAAGTGTGGTGAATAGATATAGTTATTTGGAAATCATCTTAAGTAATCAGGAAAATTGTTTGGATGAATGGGAGAAAAAAATGGTAAATGAAGCAAAAAAAGAAAGGGTTTGGTAAAGAAATTAACAGTGTTTTCTTATAATAAATATGATGTAGCTAGAATTGTATCGAAAGGAGTTGTAGTAATGATGCATTATGTGTTAGTAAAGGGATATTAGATTACTTAGAGAAAGTACAAAGGAAAGTAGGAAGACATGCATTAGATGCAGAAGTGCGGACAGCAAAGGAGGCAATTCAAGGAGAAATGGGATGGTCAAGTTTTTATATGAGAGATGCAAAAAGTAAAATGAAAATGTTTGGTAAGTTGCAGTTTATGGATAATAAAAGAATAGCCAAAATAGAATTTAATTGGGTTACGAGTAAAGGGCAGGCAAGAAGATGGGTGAGAAAGGTAATACGGTATGCAAAAGATTTGGATAAAGAATTTATATCAGTATACTTGTATAAAAGGTGGGATGATTGTGTTAACAGGATTGTTGAGTGTTATAGTGGTAAGGAAAAGGATAAAAGAATAGATACATTAATAAAGAATAGGGAGTTGGAGAGATGGAGAACTAGTATGGAGAGTAAAAAGAGTTTAAATGTATATAGAAGTAAACAGAACATTGGGTGCCATTTAATTTATGATAATACTAAGGAAAGTAGTTTATTGTTTAAGACTCTAACAGGATTTTTAGCAACAAGAGAATATACACGCAAATGGAAAAATATGGGTGATTTAGTCTGCAAATTGTGTAAGGAAGATATAGAAAATATTAGGCATCAGTTGATTGAATGTAAATGCTTGAAAGCAGAAAGGGTACAAATAATGAAGTTGGTTATTGGTTTTTATGCTGGGTTTGGGAAAGGATAAGGGGGATTTAGATATAAAGGCCATAGAGATGACAAAGATTATGTTGTGGAAATGGGATGGAACAGATTATGGGAAAGCTTAGGTTGGGGAATGGAAGGGGCTGGTAAAGTGGCTAACAGGTTACTTTGGGCATAGTTGCTGAGAGATTCCTGACTCCGTTTAAGGAGAAATCAGAGTACATCACATCACATATATAAATTACAATGCAACATAGCCATACTGTCTCAGATCATCAATAAATATTTTAATAACAATAATCATAATCTCATTATGATAAATAGAAAATTAATTATTTTCTATACCAGTCTCTGATCTTATAAAGGCTGTAATGCAAACCATGACAGATAATGGTAAAATTTTCAACTGGTAAGTTTAAAAAAAGTATTATATAAACACACACAGTGTTGAAGTATAACAGAAGCAATTATTATTCCGTTTATTAATAATGTAGAAAAATATCATTTGCATTAAGAGCTATTTGTATTTATAATATGATAAAATTTCAATATCTACAAAAAATATAAAGCCACTTCTCAAGGCGAAAAACCTCAAGTTCTCAGAAAAAATAACACATGCTCTTTTCATTTCTCATCATTCAAGCACCCCACACAAAAAGTTAATATTTAAATCAAGTGATGGGCAGGCCATAATCTGATCTGTAGCAGCTTCTTGGACAATGACAGGATGTCTGTAAACAGAGTGCTTGGCTCTAGAAATGTGAACTGCAGCTGTAATGCATCCATGTAAAAAATAAATAGACCATGAAAAGACGATATGGCTATTTAAATCATGATGATTCCATTAATTACAGTGGTAGACTTCTTGCACATAACAATTGTAAATGGTATCCTACTTGACAACATTCATTATTTACTTCATATGCATCATTCAGATAAACAAAAAAATCATTATCTCAACTTATACACTATATTTCAAGCAATCTTTTTTGTTTTACACCAATTTTGCCATTTATTGTAAGATAGAATAAACAATAAATAACAGTACTGTTTATTAAATCCCTATCAAACAGTGACCTGTTTTCATCAATAAACTAGAATATCTGGGAATGTGGATGAAAGAGAATTGGATGACTTAATAAACACTATCATCTAGTATCTATTAATTACACAGATACTTACAATGGATGGCAGAACATGAAATTGAGTAATAGCTTGCATATGATTCACATAAAAAAAAAAGACTTGAAATATCAGCTCAATCATGAATGTTTGTTGAGCTTGTGATGGCATGTTCATGGATGTGCTGACCTCTGTAAGGGCTTGTTTCACTATCATTTAGTGTTTTTCTACTACTGCCTTTTATAATGATCATTATCTCTCAATAAACGCTGATTTCTGAGTAGGTTCTAGCATATTTTAGTTCTCTATTTTTTTTAGTGAATACAGTGATCATCCTTGAGACTAACAGTGCAGCAATTTTGACTATAGCCAATACAATTAAGCAGAAAATAATTTAATCTTTTAAATTTAACACAGTTCTAACATAATGAAGCTAACATCAACTTTCTGTCTTTAGATATTCCTTATTGCCACTTTATAGTTTTATCTATGCAAAAAAAAAAATGCTTTGGTGATACAGACTACATTATATGAAGAATATGTTACAATGTCAGGTGTTACCATTATTTTGTCAACCTCTGCATAGATGTTTTATTATTAAAATTGATGAAGTTATTTTGTTTCATCTTATTTCCTACAGAATTACTCCTAACATTAATTTAATAATTTTAAATCTAATTTCAACATTTTAATGTAATTATCCTCAATTAATTAAAAAAGCCTTATTAGTAAGAATTTAACAGTTTATAAATAAATTTGCTGATATTTTGACTAAGACACTTTGGATAAGGAAGAGATGAAAGATTTTTATTTTTGTAACATCATTGAAAGCATTAATAGCCCATTAAAAAAAAAAAAAAATACACGAATACAAATGTAAAATTAACAAGTATATTTTTAAAACAGGAAGTAAAAATCAAAAATACTTTAACAATGGTAATCATGTTTCCAAGTTTTGAAATCACATTTTTAATATGAAAGAGTGAATAACTAAGTTTATTAATATATACCACTGTATTATTAATACATTCAACACCAATACATTACTTATACTATAAATAAAATAAAAAAGAATGTGAACATCAGCCTTTTACAAAAATATATAGAAGCTTCCCATTACAAGTTTTCATGTGAATATCCCAATATATGGGTAATGGCAAACTGCCTATCTTTTTAATACACAAAATATAGATGCAGATAGTGCAGGTGTTTTAATTATGTATATACAGCAGCTAGTTATTTATGTACAATTATGTTAAGACCTCAACAAAAATACATAATAAAATAATCAAATACTGCATGTGATCTCAGCTCAAACAATGCCCACATTTTAAATGATACATATTACTGATATTCTCTTGTTGCCATAAAAATAAAACTTGCAACTTTGAAATTGTTTTTCCATTTTTATTCTAATAAAAAATATTAATAAAATGGAAAAATGCAATGCCAGAGATGTTAAATTTTGAAATTTAAGTTACTGTTTTGAAATGCAGTTTATTAAAAACATATATGTTGAAAGGGAAGAAGTAATCAAAATGTCTTACAAAACTAATATCTTTTGTCGACATTGAATAACATAACTGTATTGTTTGAATTGGGGTGTGTCATGATTTAATGTGTGTGTGTAATTTGAACTTTTATTTGTAATATGCTAATATCTGTATATAATGGGGGGGGGGGGAGAAAACCATTTATATTTAGAGAATTTGCTCAACATGTATGTCATTATTCTCAATGCTTAAATTTGATGTTTTATCCAATCCACAAACTGTAAAAGACCTAAAAAAAAAAAAGTGTTATTACATATCTCAATGCACTGACATAAATATGGATATATATATGCCTGCAGTTTGAAGTATTAAATTTTGCATGACTTCTGACTGATATTTCTACAAAGTGAATTATTTAAATTCTTGTATATATAAATTTATATATAAAAATATACTAATGCTAAGTATGATATCCTGTATCCACATTTTTCCATAAATAAAAAATGAATAATGTGTGGGAACCAAAAAAAAAAACTGGCCATAAAATTAAATTTAAGATCAACAATATTGTCATATTTTTTCAATGCTGGAGATTAGAGAAGACCAGGTGAAGTGAACAAGGATATAAATTGAGAAGAATTTAATGCCTGTAAGAAGATTCTGAATAATAGCAACAAGATATACATTAAAATGAAAGATGAGGAGATAGTCATCTGCATAAGAAAAAAAATGACTAGATAGATATTTTTGTCAAGTACAAAAAAAAAAAAAAAAAGCAAACCTCTCCTTTCACTACGCACTACTTTGAATTGGAAATTTTCAGAGGAATAGATATATGTCTAAAAATCGGGAGACAAACAACTGAAAGTGACAAAGCCCAGCAATAGTTAGATAAAAATGAAAAGGTCTTGTAGATTTTTAAACCTCCAAGAATAAGAATTATAGCAGTGGTTTCTTTTAAAATATATGAGCAAACAACAAACTTCATCTAACCACGATGTCTTCAAATAACTCCTAAGCAATATGACAAAATATCCAGCTTGAAGTAATCATCTCTATCCATGTTATATTTGCTCCTATCTATCAGTAAGTTTTATTTTTATTTATAGGTATATATTGAAGTTTATATATATAAGATTACATAATGATACTAGAAATATTAACATTGAGAGGAGTGCATGACAGGGTGACTCCATGTCTCTAAAACTTTTTACAGCAGTTGGCAAGAAGTATTTTGTAAATTAAAAAGAGAAGCTAAAGGAATAGAAGTAAAAGGAGATTATTTAAGTCATCTAGATTTTGCAGATGATGTATGTAGTCTTCAGGAAATATTGCAAGAGTTATTAGAAGAAATTAGGTTTAAAGGCTAAAGTAATGTTTAATGGATTTTCTTAATAAAAAAAATAAAGATTAATAATGATGAGTTAGAAGACATTAGCAACTACAAATACTTTGGTCAGATTATTACTACAGGTAGAAATAATGGATGAAATTAATCATATATAAAATTAAATTTGTTGGAGTGTTTTCAGTAAAAATAACTTGATATTAAAAGTAAAATATGTCTATGTGCTGAAAAGGAAGGTTTTTAATAAACATGTTTTATCAGTTCTTATTTAAGAATTGGGAGTTGAAAACTTAACAGAAGTGCTATGCAGATATTTCAGACCACTCAATGAAGTATGGATAGATAGATATTAGAAGTAACAAGAAGGGATCAAAAATGAAATACATAAGCAAGAGAATAAACAAGTGTTACTGACATCATTGAAAAAATTAAGAGACAAGTGAAGCTAAGCTGAATATATTGCTAGAAGATATGATAATAGATGGGCAATTGAAATCTTAAAAACGGGATGCCAAGAGATTGTAAGATATAGAAAAGAGACTAAATTTGAAATGGATGGATGAAATTAAGAAATTATGCTGGGTGATGTGGAGAAAAGAAGTTAAGATCAGAGAAGATGGATTAAACTTGGAGAGACCATCACACAGTGGATCGATATTGGTTGATGGTATTGAAGCTTAATAGTAATGATTAACAATGATAAAAAAAAAAGATGGGATATGAATAAAAGTAATATTTCAGTTTTCTAAATACAGGAATACTTTACTTGAGGTATAATTTACTTTTAGACAGATAATTTCTAATAATCAATTATACCCTCCCCCCACATTTTCCATTTAAGAAATCTTGAGATTAAATAAAATCCAAATCAGGACTAGTTAGAATAGATATGTCTTTAATAAATGAAAAAATGTAGTTTCAGATATATAGCAATCAAAATCCAATCTGAAACTTCAATAATTCAACACGATACAATATGCCAGTTTGATTCTAGTTGGTCCAATGCAATTTACAAAATAAGTAACATCATAAATGCAAAAGAAAAAAAGTATGGTCGTACAGAAGGTAATGTTATAATACAATGCAGAAAACTTCATATGACATATGACTACAGATAAAAAAAAAATTAACAAAGGCAATATGAAAGAATAAACCTGAGAAAAGAAAATGATTAGAAATGCCAAGATTATGATACTGGAATAAGATTCTGCAGAATATAAAGAAATTAAGAGAAAGTCAAAACTGACATAGAACTATACAATTTAGATTATTCCATTAGCTATTTTTTTTTGGTCACATGACATTTGGTGAACATTTTCATTTAAAAAAAAGCGATATTGATATATTAATGCTAGAAAATTGATAGCAAAATAATCTTTGAATAAGAGGCAATCTCCAATGTGAATCGCATCAAGGAATAATAGATGACTTCATTAAAGTTTAATGACATAACAAATTATTTGTGATATAAACAGTCAGGAACTAACTAAGTATACTGAGAGATATTCATTTATCATTTCTGGTCCTTTTTATTTGATCTCTTAAATTTTTCATATATCATATATCAACTAGCAATTGGATAACCAAATTAATAATGTCTTCTCTTTCCTGATACTTTTTGGAAGTTTGTTGCAATGAACTGGTTGCAATAAGCTATTTAGCTTTATCTTTTTATAAAATCAGAGCTCATTATCACAATGAGCCTGGTAATAATAAGTAAAGAATTAAAAAATAGAACCTACATTTTTGACAAACTATATAAGAGAGGAAGGAAAGGGATCAATTTTCAAGTGAGAAAAATGCATAATAAAGTTTGAAATAAATAAAAATGTAGACTCACAAAACAACAAATGGAGACTTTTGAAGTATAATTAAGAAAGAAAGTCATCAAAAATGAGACAAACTTTTATTAAACCTAAAGTATTAAAAATAAGAAGAGAAGCAAGTTGTAATTGACAAAATTAAACATATATATATATTAGACAATTAAGGATCATGAGAGGGACAGAAATAAAAATGGAAAATTGATATGTGGTTTTTAAAGACCAATTAAATTTACAAGGGAAATGATAAGGGAGTTAATAATACAAAAAGGAAATCTTGACAGATAACTTAAAAATGCAAATCTCTTATCTTTTTTTTATGAGCTATTATTTATTTAACTAATAATATGTGTGTGCCCACACACATACACATTAAAAAGCTTGAATTAAGAAGGCATATTTCTCATTTGAAATTATTTTGGATAACTGTAGATGCTCCAACAACTTAAAACTGTCTTTCAAGAACAAATTTCTGAAGCAGTAAAATAAATAATCATATGGTTTGCTGCTAGGGAGATTATAAGAAGCTCAGAAGGGACAAAACAGGAATTGCAATCCAGTGAATTAATTCTACAGAAAATTTACTCCTTAAGTTTGTATTATTCTGAGATTGAATCTCAGATTGCAAATTTACAATAAAGGAAAAATATATGTCAGATATTAAATCATAGAACTATATCCCCCAATAATATTCAGACTATAAGACTAACATGAGTAACATCATTTTTGCAATACAAATATTTGTCACTTGCAAATGATAACATGTATTTAATATAATAGTTTTCTGGAAATAGGATAATACAATGTTCCTTTCTATAATAATATAATTTTCCTACAAAACAAACATTAAGATATTTTATTATTTATATTTAAGATGTACAAATGGAAATATTCTCACCTAACTACCAAAAATATATTTTTGAATTTAACTAATTGCCTACTTAAATGGCTACAATCAAAGACTTCAAAAATTTCTGAAGTGGGCTAAGCCAAATATAAAAAGCAAAAAGAGAAAAATAAAATCAGTAGGAGACTTATTTTATAGACATCTCTCTTAAACCCTTTCTTACAAACCACCAAACCAACCCAGACATTCTTCAAACTTTTCCCATTATTTTCAAACTGCCAAGAACAAATATCTTATTTTTTTAGCTTATTAGCCAAGTTGTCAACTGATAGATAAAAGCAACTTTTTAAAATAAAATTTTCTTTCTTTTAAAAAAAAGAGACTATTATAAAAGTAAGTAAATTCAGTTCTTAAAAAATAAATTGTAAAATAAAATGCTTTTTTTTTAATAAAAAAAACAACTGAATCTTAACAATTAACTTTACCCCCCCCCCCTCACAACTAAATGTTGTACGCATATAATATTAACATATCATATAAAAAAAACAACAGGAAAGAAAAATATTCATCTTCCTTTATTCCTGGAAGTAGACACGTGTCCAATTCCTGAATTTATTTCCCTGTGTATAACAGCAAAATAACAATATCGAAAAAATAATAATTTGATGAGATTTCTAATGAAATATAAGTATCTAGAATGGATAGATGGATATCTTAATTTACCTAATACTTTTCAAGGCATTTAACCTATTCATGCAATTTCACTGTTAAACTAAGCATTTTAATTACATCAATTTTTAATTGGGTTACAAGCTATATAAATCTGAGTTAACAAGTATATATACACACACAATTCTCAAAATATTATCCTGCCTTTTATGGGTAATTTAAGGCCATTTCGCTTTTTCATAATTAATATTGCCCAAATTTCAAACATGATTAATCAACCAATTCAAATGGATAGAACTTTTCCTATTCTTTTTCCTCCATTAATTATCATTAAAAAATCCCTAAAATCGGATGTGAGCAAATTTTTATAGGCCATTCAATTGACTCAAGTCTTCTAATACTTCTGTTTCAAACATGATGACTGAAATTTGTAACCAATTTTTGAGATAACATTCTTATAGGCCATTATTAAAAAATATTTTAGGATAATCATCATTAAGCAATTCTATTATTTTCAATCATAATCGAATCACTGCAAAATGAAGATCCCTCCAAGTTAAATCCAGTTTCTCTACCCCAACAACTTCATTATTTCAACCACCAATTTCATATGTGATCTTTTAATAGGTCTTTAACAATTTTTTGGGATTCAGTTTAAAACTTCAACTGTCCATCTATAATATCTTTTACATAGAAATATATCCAATCTAGCTCCATTTCAGTTCTCTCATCAAGTATTTCTCTTTCAATCCCTTTTGTTATTCCCAACAAACACTGTTCCATACTTCGTTGAGAGGTCTGAAGCTTCTGCATTGCTTTTCTATTAAGTATCCAAGTCACAGATCCATAATAAGTAAGAACCTGTAAAATAATAAAAACTTTGTTTTTCAAATACTAAACATATTTCTTTTTAAGTTATTCCTACCAAAAGCACTTCATCTTTGTTTAATTTTATGAATAATTTCATCCATTGTTTCCATTTGAATTAATAATCTGATCAAGATAATCATAGTTCTTAACTTATAATTCATTATTATCAATCTCTATTTTCTTCTTTTTTGCAAAAACATTGAACAATATTTCAATCACTTTAGTTTTTATCTTTAGTCCTATTTTCTTACTATCATCTGATTATTGTTGCAACATTTCCTTAAGCTCTGAAGCAATATTTGCAAAAACAAACAGACCATCTGCAAAAATGAACAATATTTCAATCACTTTAGTTTTTATCTTTAGTCCTATTTTCTTACTATCATCTGATTATTGTTGCAACATTTCCTGAAGCTCTGAAGCAATATTTGCAAAAACAAACAGACCATCTGCAAAAATTTAAATAATCCCTATTTACTTTGTATTCCCCTGGCTTTTCATTTTAATTATCAAAAATATTGTAACCTCCTTGTCACACAACCTTGTAAAGATTAATCTTCTAAGTATCACAATGTAATCTAATCACTGATATTGTTTAATAAATATTCTTCAGAATATGACAATATTCTGGGATCTATACCTTGATAATCCAATGTGTTAATCACTGAAGAAATATTTGCAGAATCAAATGCCTTTTCATAATCTATAAATCCAAAGCATAATGATAACTCATTTATTTGTCCTTTCTATAACTTCTTTCAATATCTGAATGTAATCCACTGTTCTAAAACCACTTAGCTTGGTAAAGATTTTGTATAGAACAAGCAGAAGATGATAGGTCTGTAAATGGTAATATTTTTTTATATATTTTTTTTTATTATCTTTCTTAAATATCAAAAGTATTACTGCATGTGTCCAATCATTTGATAGATCTTTTTCATTTAAATATTTGGTATATTAGTTTTATTTTTTCTATTTCTTCATCTGCTTTTTTTAATACACAATAATTCAATCATTTTCTGGGGGATTTCCCTTGCTTACAGATTTAAATACATCTCATTTCTTCATTTAAATGCTTAGTAATTCAGAAGATTTAGTTATTGTAATAATTTCTTTGTTTTCTTGTTCTTTATAATAATACATTTCTTTATAGACATCTACACATTTCATGATGTCATCCCTCTTTTAATAATAAATTTGTCTTATTGCTAAAATATTTTTTCTTCCAATACCATCAATTATCTTTGTTGCAGTAGCAGTTCTTTGTGGAGTAAGTTATCTTCTTATTGATCTCATTTCTTTAAACCATCTTCAAAGTCTGTTAATATTTTTAAATGATTAGCAGTTCTAATTTATATTCATAGGAATGTTTTTGAAAATTAGGAATATCAATTTGTTAATGCTGTCCTTTTTTAAAATAGTTATTGTCTTTCTAGTTTTGCATTAATGTACACTTTATATCTCATTAATTAATGATCATTTCCTATGTAGAATCTATTATATCTGTTAATCTAATTCTGCTGTATCTTCACATGGATGCTTCTATTTCTGCTTTACTTTTTTCTCAAAAAAGAAATTCATAATTTAAAATGATCTCCACTCCCATTTTCCAGAAAATTCCACAAGCCTATGACCTCTCTCATTTCTGTCACTAAAGCTAGTTATTCACAGCGCTTTCATCTTTTAATCCTTTTCCAACAAAAAAATAATCAAATGACTTTATTTATTGCTCAGGAGTTCAAACAACTTTTAATCACTGGAAATGCCAAAACTGGAATATATCCAAGGATCTTAAATTCCAGAGTCTGACAGTCTACCATGCATAAAACTCCAAAGGCAATCAATTCATTTTTAATTTTACCATTAAAGTCTCTCATATTTTAAAATGGTGTTCCATCTAATCAAAAGTATTTTGTATATTCATGTAAAAATCCTCTATTTCATCCTCACAATGAGAACTTACTTATTGGGCATAAATCTGAATTATCGACATTTGCTATCTTCCTTTATTATGTTGAAGAACTAATCTTGCCACTCTGTCTGACATACCAGCAATCTCCACAATTTCTGCTATACTTTGTTTATGATGAATTCCATTTCACCACTTGTGCTTCCAATATTTGGGCCTTTATACTAAGTACATGTTTGCCTTTCAAATCAATTGTATATTTTCTTCTAATTTCATAAAATCCAATGATGATCCATTTAATATTAGACCATTTTTCTTTCAACTCCTAAAACCTTCTTTCACTTGAAAGTGATCTGCAGTTGTTAGTAGCTAAATAAAATCATTGAAAGATGGACTTACAATCAGGAGATTCTCTGCCTTCAGTTGCCAATTACTGCTTTGGCTGACTTTACAGCCTCCTGGAAATAAGGAATATAATTTAGTTTTATCTGTCAAGACTATAAATATATAAAAACATACATTCATCCTGCATTCAAGTAATCTAAACTAAACTTTCAATTAATCCATGGCATTTCTTGCTGTCTTACATTCAGACAAAAAGCTAATTAACACAATGACCAATATGTTTTGATAAGCAACTCATCCATGTTTATTTACAAAATGAACAATTGCATAGTAACAGCAACTGCAATGAAATAAACATTATGGATATATTAAAAAATTATCCTGCTCTATTCCTTTCAGCAGCTAAGCCATTCAATAATGATTAATATGTAATATTAAGCTAATTTAATTAAGCTGGTAGATGAAGCAAATTCCAGAATAATATGGATGAAACAGATGAATACTAACTACAAAAAAAGTAAATACGATGCAATCATGCCATAAGAGTGAAGGATCTAAGATTCTCCAATTTATGGATTAAGCTCACCAGTGCTAATCAAGAGACGAATGTAGAACTCGGGCAGAAGAAATGAAAATATTAAAGCAATAGAATCATGAGGAATTGTCTGGCCATAGCAAGTTTGTGGGACAAGATTGAAAAAAGCAGGCCAGATTTGTCTGCTCTTATTAAAAAGGATAGAATAAGACTTTGAAAAGGATTATAAATAATATAAGTGCAGAGTATAAGACATGTGGCGAAAGCACACTATAACATGGTCCATATAAAAACCCAAATGACTAAATAAAGAAACTCAAAATGGTGAAAACATTCTTAATACATATCAAGAATTTAGAAAGATTACATTTTTTAATATTTATTTCAAATATATATATATTTTAAAAAAAATCATTTTTTTTAATATTTTTTCCTTTCTTTTAATACTGTGTTTTAAAAGGAAATCCATACAAGTTTGACAAAAAATATATAAGATTAGGAAACTAATGATTATCTAATATTAGTTCTATTGTTGATCATATATAATTACTTACACATAATCATGCATTATATGTATTGATCAATATGTATTCAATCATTCAAATTGTCACATGCATTTGAACATAAACAGAATTAAAATTAGACAATACAAAAATTGTAAAGTTGCTAAACTCCAAGATTTAAGAAGCCTTATTCAACATAAGATAATAAAAAGGTATGTGAGACTTGTATTATATGTAGTTAAGATATAAAAAAAACTAACTCATGTTAAAATAGGAAAAAATATTCTAATCTCAAGAGAGATGAACAGATCAAGAATATCATACTGAAAAAATGAATCTGTTACAGGATTTTTATTTTAAGGTTCAGCTTAACTCCTCTACAAACATTTTTATGAATGTTTTCTTTCAATAACACTATCAATTTGATTGAGTGTTAAGAACAACTGTAAAGCAAAAGGTTTCTATTAGGAGTAAAAAAGGAAAAATGTCCATCAAATTAAAAGGAAATATTGTGCTAGTACTACAAAAAAAAAAATACATCATAACAGAAATTTTAGAAATAGTCAACTAAGCTATAGCAATTTAATTAGAATTAACAAATAATATTAAATTTGTTTGGAATCTCCAAACTTTTCTTTTATATATGATTTTGATACTGAGGCAGTCACTTTCAGTAGCAGAAATGTTTCTTATATATATAATATTAAATAAATCAAAATATATAAAATAATAGTATATTGTTATTATTTATATAATATGCACTTTATAAAAGAAGAGATACATTTTAAACTATCTGCTATCACATAACAACTTTGTAATACTGAAGGAGGAAAAAAACAAAATTTTAATAAATGAATTTTCTAATATATATTGCTGTAAAGTAATATATGATTTCAATTTTTTAACATGGATCATGTTATAGTTATTTATTTTTGAGATCATGTTATAGTTATTTATTTTTGAGATAAATGAAGGTAATAATTATGCAATAGAATTATGTGACCAATCAATAACACTTGACCTTGTTACTGGTTGCCATCTATAGCATAATTTATTTTAACCATCTCAGTAATTAAAACTTTGTATGTAATATCTTTTTAATAACCAAGATTAATGATGATTATTGAATCACAATTGAAATATTTCAAAATAAAATCATTAAAAAATGTCATCAATCTATTTTGAAATACATATATCAAATTACATTTTATTTATTAAATATTTACAATCAACCTAATACTAATTTAATAATTAAAACAAAACTCTAAATTTATTATAATCAATCATTTAAAAATGAAGTCATATCATACTTTATGTATATATGTCTTCTCCCTAATAGTATTAGACAATAGGATCCTATAATCAAATAATCATCATTGGAAAGTTTTTCATTCATTTGATATAAGATCTACAATGACATTTGATGAAATCTGAGATTTCATCATTAAAAAAATATTAAATCATACACCACTGGTATTCAATTTTTGTTGATCACATACATGATCTACTTTTCATAGAAATGTAATAACATTAATATCTGATTCCTAAGAATCCAGTAAATATATCAAATTACATAGTAATTGTAAGATTTATGCTCAACTTTAAATAACAATTAAGAAATATTAGGCTAAATTTTCACCATACAGGATTATTTACAATCATATACAATTTTAATTTGGGATAATTTGGATGAAAGTAGAATATGAGATACTGAGTAAAGTATTAAAAGTTTCAGAAAAATTATTACTCATGATGATACAAGACAATAGAGCAAGATATCAAACTAAAAGACCAGAACTTGATATATGTGGAAATAATTGTTTCACAAAAAGGTTTTATCTCTCTTCCTGGAATTAGTATGACATATTAAATTATGAATGGCTATTAATAATAACAGCTTTATTTAAAACTGGCATACATTAGTATGGGCATATTAAATTATGAATGTCTGCTAAAAATGATTGCTTTAATTATTTACAACTGGCATGATATCATTTCTTGATTAAAAAAATTCCAAAATCTTGTACAATCATGTCCTAATATATTTAAAGATGTACATAAAAGCAGCCAATACTTAAACAATACTAATATCAATAATCTCAATTGTAACATTGGTATTGTATTGTTTAAGTGTTGACTGCTTTCATGTATTTATATTTGTAATCCTATCTAATCTTGAGCATTATTACCTTTATTATCTAAGTAAATTTATAGATATATAAATATACACACACACCTAATCATTTTTAAAACAAAGATGATATATAGGAAAGGAAAAGTTTCAACTGTTTCTTTATTCTTGGTTCATGTTTCAGTTTTTATTCAAGTATTGTTTTTAGTTGAGGATTGTCAAAAGGAAACACCACAGGAACTGTGTTGCTGTGTTTTTCTGATAAAACTGCAGAAGGTTTCCTCCTTGCAGAGTTCTGATAAAACCAGTAATTATATGAAAGGGCTACCCTCCCACTGCCAAAAAATAAAAAGTAAAGCATTCTAATATTTTTCGTCAAAAAATATACACATAAGAATGATTCATTCCTATATGTGTGTGTGTGCATCTGAATATGACATCAATATTCCTATATATATTCTATTTCTATATACATGTTTATGTATATATAACTATATACCTCTGTGTGTATATATACATCCATCAGAAGTTCAGTGATAAAAAAGTTCTCTTGTGAGTTTAAGTTCTAAGTGGAGGTGGATAGCATTTGAGGTTTAATAATTTCTATGTAAACAGTGACATGATCAGCCTATGATTGATAATCTCAAAAATCATAAATTGTTATCCAAGAAAAAACTTGCAAACCATATTAACATGTTATCAGCAGTAATATTATTTAATGGCTTAAAACCATTAAAAAATTACTAGTCTGGACAGACTTTAGTCATTATCAGATATTTAAAAGAAGAAAAACAGAACAATAATATAAGACAATAACAATGAAGCTATCAATGAATATATGCTAGATTCAATATCATAAACAAACTAATGTAAGTGATTTTCTTTTGTGATGATGGTGTTCTAGGTGTATTTTTATATTAGACTATTTCCCATCATCTAATATAAGTATTGAATGTCTTTAGAAAAATTTCAACAGTTAGTAATAGCACATCAAACAGGTTAGAATATGCACAACGTTTCGAGAGGTATTACCCCCCCCTCTTCTTCAGGTGTTGCTGGCCTGACCAGTAACAGAACTAGAATGGGACCCGAACCTGGACCCTTAGATTCTTGAATATTGAATTTTAAGATGATGCTCTATTAAATAAAAGTTAAATTTTTCTAAAGACATTCAATACTCATATTAGATTATGGAAATAGTCCAATATAAAAATACAAATAATGTAAGTGATGTCTTGGTCATTTGATTATGAAGAAAAAGGAAAACATCTCATTTTACATACTGGTTAAATGAATCTGAGATATGAGAAGCACTACAAACACATGACAAAAGTTAAAGTAACTCTCTGCAGATTCAAAATTGCTCCTCCATATATAAACTTGTCAAGAATTTTAAAACGACTGAAATATTTGATGAATAAAACTAAGGTAAATCAATTTATTAACAATGTCTTTATTTGAAGAAATAGGGAATCTAGTAACTTTTAAAAGCATTAAACTATCTGGTGGTCACTATAGATGACTTTAGAATAGGACTCCATTGAAAATATATAAATAAGCTTCAATCACGATATTGATATATATAAACAAAATATACATAGTGCTACACTGATAATAATATATAAGTTAATTCTTCATCATTAACCAAGTTAAACATGTTTTTTTTTTAAATAGATGATTTATCAATTAATTACTGTTTGAGTCAGTAATTTGTAGCTATTTATAGTTCAGTCTCTGGTTAATTTATAGTAACATTTAAATGCTTAATATTTAAGAAGATGGCATGGTGATACTAATTTACTGTTAAAATTTTAAAAATTTATAAAGAAAGGTTTTTGCACATTACATTGAGATATTGCTAATGGGACTCTATAATCACTTGAGTTTGTTAATCAAGAATTTATTAGCTGTTATGTTTAAACTATGTAGAGAAGTAGTAAAATTTGTGTGTGTGTGTTAAATATATATACAACCAAGTTGTAAAAAATGTTAAAATACATAGAAAATTATGATAAAATAGACAAGCATATAAAACTACTTTTATATAGGAACTAATAGTACAATGAGTTCTCTACCCACAGATATATATATATCCCTCACCTTCATCATCACAGCATTGCTGAATTCTGCATTGTCATCTTTTTTAAATAAGCAGTGCATTAAAAACTCATATCTGACCTTGATTATCCTTGGATCCTTATAAGCACTAGCTAAAACAGATATTGATTTGACCAGTCAACACTTGATGCCTATAGGTCTGCACATTTTTTTTTCAAAGTTTCATTAGATTTGAACCCCCAGTCAATCAACATAAACAGACTAAAACAAACTAATGCCCTTATCCTTACATCTCTTAAACCTACTAGATATTCAAATTCAGGTCTGAGTAACTATCACTGATTATTTAAACAGGCCATCATACACATCACACACACACAAATTATTTACTCTTAACTGACATATTACTGACAATCAGTTCCTTCACCCTTTTTTAGTTTTTTTTTTTTAAATTATGATTCACTTTCTTGAGAAGGACACATTACCTAATTGTTTTCTTAAGAATTCCTCCATCAAGAGGAACTTATCTCAGAAAGCTTATCAGCAAAATATATCAATAGACTGATAGGAAACGAGTTGAATGCAGGGTGTTGGGGGGGGGGGGCAGATAAACAAACATTAGCCTGGCGATGTTTATTACTTTAACAAGTTTCTGTGAATTCTAGCAGCTGGTATTAGAAAATGATTTAACATAAGTAGAGGAAGAAGATCGTTCCTCTTAGTAATTTTTTATTTTTTTGTGAGGACACAAAAGCAAAATATTTTTTATATAAAATGCAAATTTTCAGGAGGGGGAGGGAGGAAATGTTGGGGTTCATTCACTAGCCAGACAGTTATCTGTCAAAAATCCAATTCAAAAACTTTAGCTCTCAATACAGTCATTCTTATTACTGAGTTAATTACTCAGGACAAAAAAAAAAAAATCCTAATTTATTTTCAACAAGATATTATATACAACTAAATTAGTAAAAACTGATAGCATGATTACATATGGTTCCAAAAGACCAGAGCTTTTAAAACTATTTCATATTTTTAATGATTCCTAATTTGAAAGAGTTCATTACACTTTATGATGTAGCTATAGAAATTAAAATCTATGAGAATGGTAAGCAGTGGCAAACCAACACTAAAAACAATCAAATCCTATTTCTTGATGGCAATATTTTATTATTTATACTAATTATTTTAAATAATTTTATCATGTACAAAATCATATTTTTATTTAAAACAATGGTAACTAAAATTTGTAAGCTCTGTAGAGTCATTTCCCCTAGTTTGTAAAATATAAAACTAATAAAACTTCACATAATCATTTCCTAGGCTTATACAAGCTGTTAAAACAGTAACAAATCTTCCATATATTAGTGTCACCCAGTGAAAGCTTTAATAATCAATGGATTCAAGAAAATTTGTGCATAAAATCCCTATCTTACTCATCCAATATTCCCGAACTAGTTTCTAACTAGAGGCTTTCAACGGGGAGGAATCTTTGATCTGAGAGCAATCTTACGGCAGCTACCTTTTATTTATTTATTTAAGATGAAAACACAATAATGTTTTAAATCCAAGCTGATGGACAGATTGGTATAAAACCATGAAAACATCACATGATTGCAGTTTCCTAGCTTACACAAGCTATTAAAATAGTAGCAAACTCTCCATACAGTAGTGCCACCCAGTACAAGTCTTAATAATCAATGAACGTAAAAAAGTTTGTGCATAAAATCCCTATCTAGTACCTACTCATCCAATATCCACAATTAAAGAGGTAAAAAATGGCTTCTGGTTTAGATCTAGAAGCAGTGCTGTCAGAACCAAGGCTCCTCACTGATGAAAGTCACAAGTTAGAAACTATTCAGGGAATATTGGATGAGTAGGCACTAGGTAAGGATCTTACACACAAACCTTCTTGCATCTATTGATTACTATGGCTTGCACTGGATGGCATTACTGCATGAAGTTTGCTACATTTTAAAGTTCATGCAAGCATAAGAAATAGCGATCATGTGAGGTTTTAATGGTTTTATATCAATCCTGCCCATAGGATGATAGTGACAATAGGTTTTAAAAAATTAAAGATACCAAAATGTATAGATATGACTGCACAGGCAAATTAGCTTGGATTAAAAACATTATTGTGCTTTCATTCTGGACTAAGAGCTTTATAGTCAACTCAATAGGTAAAAGATGGCTACTGATGGGTTACATTAGATCCTAAGATCTAGGTATACTGCTCTCAGAGTCAAGGTCCCTTACTGATGAAAGCCACAAGCTAAAAACGAGTCTGGAGATATTGGATGAGTAGGTATGCAAAAACCTTTTTGCATCCATCGATTACTAAAGCTTGCACTGGGTGGCACTATTGTATGAAAAATTTGCTAGTTTATAAAATATTAGTGAAAAAGTTTATAGCTAGTTACTTAAGGATTACAAGTTCATGGAGCCCAATGATTTATTTTCACTACATGGAAGAGATCAATAATCAAAGATAGTGATATGTCAAAGTGATTGGTGATTTCATTTCGCATGGTACTTTTTATTAATTGAAGCTCAACCTGTTATTTTAGGTGCTAAACTCCACATGACCTCTCTGGCAACTAATCTTTTTTTTTTTACTAAGATTTCTGACGGTGCAGAGGTTGTTATTTGCTATTATTTAAATATCCTAACAAAAAACATCACAGATTATTTTTCACTACTATCTAAACATTTTTGCAAACTTTATTTTCTCTAGTTCTACAATCTATATTCAGAATTTTCAGATAAATCAACTAAAACAACTTCTTGAGCATTTCTTTTTGAAAACAATGTTGAACTATACAAGATCTAACAAACTTTGCATGAAGAGATGTCATTAAAAAGAATCATTTTAAAATCACATTACATACACAGAAATACTAAATCAAATAGTTTACTACTCAGGAGTTCATAAGAAGTTTTGAGCATCCTAAGTAATGAAGCTGAGCTGCAATTCGGACCTTGAACTTCAGAGTCTGCTTACTAGGACACCAAATTATGCAGACAAACATTGGTGCATCAAATTATGTACACAAACACAGTAATGTAATATTGCTACTTAACTATTTTAAATGCATTCAATATATATATATCCTTGTATAAGTATGGTTTTAGTATAGTGAATCACATCCAAGTACTGAGAGAAGTTATAGAAAGGACCAATGAATATGAGTTGCCATTATGCTTTGGATTTGAAGATTATGAAAAGGCATTTGATTCTATAATCATTTCTTCAATGGTTTAAAGCATTAAATCATGAAGATATAGACCCAGGATATTGTCATATTCTGCTGAATATTTATAAAAATGCAACAGCAACAATTAGATTACATATCAATACTAAAAATATTAACATTGAAAATGATATATGACTGGATGATTCCATATCTCCAAAACTTTTTATAGCACTTTTGTAAGAAGTATTTTATGGATCAAAATAGGAAACTAAGGGAGTAAAAGTAAATGGAGATTATTTAAGTTATCTAGAATTTGCAGATGATGTAGTTATTTTTGCAAATAATGCTTTAGAGCTTCAGGAAATGTTGCAAGAGTTATCAGATGAATGGATTTTCTGACAAATGGAAATAAAGATTGATAATGATAAATTAGAAGAAGTTAACAACTACAAATATTTTGGTCAAATTATTACTACTGATGAAAACATAATGGATGAAATTAATCATAAAATTTTGTTTTGAGTGTTTTTGATAGAAATAATTTAATATTAAAAGAAAATATGCCTATGTGTTTGAAAAGAAAGGTTTTTAATAAATGTGTGTTACTACTTCTTATTTATGGATCTGAGACTTGGACACTTAACAAAAGAGCAGTACAGATTTCAGACCACTCAATGAAGTATGAAGAGATGCATGTTAGGAATAACAAGAAGAGATCAAAAGCGAAATACAAGGGTGAAAGAACAAACAAGTGTTATTGACATCATTGAAAGAATTAAAAGACTATAGTGGGGTTAAGAGATTATAATAAGTGGACAGTTGAAATAAAATTGGATTCCAAGAAATTGTAAAAGATCTAGAAAAAGATCACGAGATGGATGGATGAAATAAGAAGAGTGCTGGGTGATGTGGAGAAGATAGATTGAAATTGAAGACCGTCATCCTGCAGTGGGTTGATAATGGTTGAAATTGATTATGTTGTATAAACATAATTAAAAAACAACACCTGCAAATAATTCAAAGCCACGTAGGATAATCATAAGGAATATATTATATCAATTTTGTCAAGTGGGATAATCAAAAGAATATACATATCGACATAATTCTCTTAAGAAAAAATATTGAATATAATAGGCCACTATAATTTTTTAAAATTTCATTTTAGGAAAAAAAAAAGTAAATCTCATGGCATAACCTCAGATATTCATCTTCAATATGAACTTTACATGAGGCCAAGAAACTAAATAACATTTACATACCTTTCTTCTCACACAGCCATATCACAAGGCCTAACAATAATTAATAAATACAGTTGGCTGTTGTTATGCGATATGACTACTCCTTTATCGAAGTCAGGAATATTCAAGAAAAACCTGTTAGCCACTTTACTTTTCCACTTTACTTTCCCTTTCCCACCCTAAGTTTTTCCCATATTCTTCTCTATCCTACTCTATCCCATTTCCACATCATCTTTGTCCACTCCATGGCCTCTGTATCTAGATCCCCCTTAATTTTTACCAACTCCAGCATAAAGACCGATAAACCCCTTTCTGTATAATCACTTTGTATTTATTTTCCCACAACATTCTTTGCACTCTTTCTGCATGTAAGCACTTACATTCAATTAACAGATACCTAATATTTTCTATAAATTCCTTACATATAGACTAAATCACGCACATTACTCCATTTATGTGTATATTCTTTTGTTGCTAACGATCCTGTTCGAGCCTTAAACAGTAAACTACTTTCCTAGCTATTATCATAAATTAACTCACACCCAATATTGTTTACTTCTATATATATTTAAACACTTTTTACTCTCCATATAAGTTCTCCATCTCACCAACTCCCTATTTTTTTTATTAATGCATCTTTTTTCTATCCCATTCCTTGCCACTATAACAGTCGATAATTCTCCTAACACAATCATGACATAAAGTCTTATATATAGAGCTCGCACAATAAAATCTTTATCCAAATCTTCTGCATACCGTACCTTTTTCACCCATCTTGTTACATGCCCTTTATCCGTAACCCAATTAAATACTATTTTGGCTACTCTCTTACTATTCATAAAATTGCAATCTACCAAAAATTTTCCATTTTACTTTTTGCACCTCTGTATAAAAACTTGATCATTCAAGCCTCCTTTGCCATCCACATATCTGCATCTAATGCATATCTTCCTACTTTTTGTACTTTTTCTAAGTAATCTAATACCCCTTTGCTGACACCTAACAAATCATTACCATAGGTTAACCCCGCTACTGCTACTCCTATACAGTTCTTGCTACATCATATTTATTATCAGTCCCTTACTTTTCTTTACTTCATTTAACAATTTTTTTTCCCCATTCCTCCAAGCAATTCCTCTGATTACTTAAGAAAATTCCAAATAGTTGTACCTAATCACCACCCTTAACTTTATATCCCCCTAGAAAAATTTTCTTCTCTTTCCCCAGCATTTTCCCTCATTATTTTTCATTTTTCTTCACTAAATTTGATCCCCATCTCTTTACCTATCCCTGCACAAGTCTTCAGCACAACTTCCATATCTAGAGTTTTATAAAATGATACAAAAAAGAGTTAATGATATAAAAAATATATAAATGAGAATTGGCAAGAAAAGCTACCTACAGAAGAGAATAAATCTCAAAATTGTAAAAAAAAAAGATCATGATATTGGAAGAAAAGTTATTTCTATTTCTGTAATAAAAATACAGAAATATTATTTTAAAAAAGAGATGCCCTACAATTACTACTTCATGTGTAAAAGTGAGACATGCAAATAAATCTAGAAAAAAGTAAAGAGCTCCAAGTTTGAGATGAAATTATAATTGATATCATAAAAGCAGATAAAGAAATAGAAAAATCGTTGGCAAAAAATGTAGTAATAATATTGACATTTTAAAAAAGATGATAAAGAAGATACTAAAAATTACAGAATTATCAGTTTTTATCCGTTCTATATAAAATTTATACGAAGATAATTTACAACTTGTCTACATCAAAGTTTAGATGCTAACTAACCAAAACAACAGACTGAACTTAAAAGTGGTTTTAGCACAATGAAAAGTTATGGAAAGGACCGATAAATATGAATTGTCATTATGCTTTCGATTTGTAGATTATGAAAAGGTATTTGACTCTACAAGCATTTCTACAGTGATTTAAGCATTAGATCATCAAGATATAAACCCAGGATAATACATTCTGAAGAATATATATCAAAATGCAACAGCAACAATTGGATTACATGATGATACTAAGAAGATTAACACTGAGAAATGTGTTCATCAGAATGATTGTATATCTCCAAAACTTTTTACAGTAGTTTTACAAGAAGTAGTTTTTACAATAAGAATTTTGTAGATTAAAATGGGTAGCTATGGGAATAAAACTAAATGGAAATTATTTAAACCATCTACATTTTGCAGATAATGCTGATTTTTTTTGCAAATAATTCTTCAGAGCTTCATGAAATGTTACAAGAGTTAACAGATTAAAATAAGAAAGTAGAATTAAGGATAAATGATAAAAAACGAAAATAATGTTCAAAGGATTTTCTCAGAATAAATAAACAAACAATGATTAATTAGAAGTTAATAACTATAAATATTTACCTTGATCAAATTATTAATACATATAGAAACATAAAAGATAAAATTAAATATGGAATTAAACTTGGATTGAATGCTTTTGATAAAAATAACACTAAAAGAAAATATGCTAGTGTATTAAAAAGGAAAGTTTTTCATAGATGTATGATACTTAAACCACTCAGCAGAAGACCAATACAGAATTCAGATCACTCAACGAAATATGGAAAGACATGTTAGAAACAACAAGAAGAAACTGATAATACGATAAATGAGATCATTAAAAAAATTAAAAAATTGAAACAGAGCAGGGCTGACAGATTGCGAAGAGAAGATAATAGATAGACAATTGAAGACTTAAATTGGATCCCAAAAAATTGTAGAAAACCTAGAAAGAGACCACATATAAAATGGATTGATAAAATAAAGAAATTTATTGGTATGTAATGATTTCCCTTTTTTTAATTCAATTTATTTCATCCAATTATTTCATATATTATCACCTAAGAGGAGAAAAGAAGCTAGGAATTGGAAAAGCTGATGTAAACTTAGAGACCATCTTGCAGTGGAACGATATTATTCAAAGTTTACTAGTCTACAATTCAATTCACTAATATATTCTATGTAACTAACAATGAAATTAAGATTCTTTTAGATATTATACAATTACTAATCCCTGAAAAATAAACGATAAAACATCAACTCCCAGAGATAAGGTTGAGAAACCTAAACAATTGCCAATTAAAAAACCTGATTATTATTGATGGTGGTTTCCCAATGCCTGATCTTCCTTAAGCCAATTTTTTCTAATGAAGTTCTGATTAGAGAAATCCATTTACTTCTGTTTCTAATCACGACTCAATCCTTTTTTCTTTTCAAAAATATACAGTACATATAGCCATATAATTCTATAATTAAAACCACTTCTTTTCTTTTCAAAAACTTTATTTGATGTATATATATATATCCATTTATTTCCAACGTTTCGACTATTTTTACTCTATAGTCATTTTCAAGGATCTAGAAAAAACATATTACATTATAAACAAACTTCACATAATAAAAACAAAACAAAAAAAAAATCAAAAACAATATAAAACATATAAACCCCATAAAATTTAAAAATAAATAAAATACATTAAAATCAATTAAATTAAAAACACAAACATACACCACACTTACTTGACTCCCTTCTCAAAAAACTTTCCCTTTTTACATTTTCTTTTATCCAAAAAACCAATTGTTACAATAAAAAACTTATTTCCTTTTTCTTTCTTATATACTTCAAAAATGAATTTATTTCCAAAAATAATTCTTTATCCATTACTTACCCAATTCTATTTAAAACGTTGGAAATAAGTGGATATATATATACATCAAATAAAGTTTTTGAAAAGAAAAGAAGTGGTTTTAATTATAGAATTATATGGTTCTGATTAGAGCTACATCATAAAATAATAAAACTATAATCATTATATAACTTTACCCCAATTATTGATTGATGTTTATGCAAGGATTGTTATACAATCGATTGCTTATTATTATAATCTTTAAAAAAAATTCTAAACTTTTTTTTAAAAAATATCAGTCAAAAAATAACAATCATGTCAAGCGTTGGTAGCCAAGAGGTTAGCGCAGCCACCTTGCAAGCAAGCAGTTGCTTGCCGACAGTTGTCACGGGTTCGCTTCCCGGCTAATGCTTTGACATATGGAAAAAAAAAAAAAATTATTTTGTAAGATTGATGACATTATAGGATATGACTTCACTAAAGCTACGTCTTCCGAAAATAAAATGGCAACATTCATACTAAAAAATATACAGTATAGTGCACCCATTATACAGTATACAACTGTTTTAATTGTAGAATTAAAATGCAATTAATAAACTGAATTTAACTGTCATCCAATGATTTTATAAAACATTCAGTGCTTTCATTTATGACACATCCAAAGTAAAATAGATTTTTATGTTAACGATTACAATATTAAAAAAAATGCCTGTTTCATTCAGCACAATAACATATTTTCATTATATACAACAACAAAATTTATTAATAGTTAGTTATAAAATGGATTAAAATTCTTATAAACATTATTTTACCTGTAGCAAAACTACAACAAAGCTTGTAACAGTCACTGTAATTCTTAAGTTATTTTGAGAAAAAAAATTATTTAATGCAATATGGAGCTAATTATCAATTTTATATGATTCAAAGGTTACTAAATGTAATTTTAAAATATTTATTTTTTTCAATTTTAAATCAATACTCATAATTTGTTTATGACTTATTCAAGATAATAGCTGATTTTATCATAAACATAGATCAGCAAAATAAAATTAATATTTAATCATTTGCATAATTTATTAACCTTCTAGCTATTTAATATTTTTTCAAATATGATTGAAATTATGCATTTTTTTTTTTTTTTGTATTCCTTTTGTATATATTATGTCAAAGGAAGAAAAAAAATTTTTTTTCAACAATAATAAAAATGTGCTTATAATTGCTTTTCAAATATATATATACAAGAAAAACCACATGTTCAAAATCTACTATAGAAAAATGGTTATTTTTGCTTTATATTTATTGAAAAACCTTATTATAAATATTATATAAACCAAAAAGTTTTAAATCATATGTGTATACATTACAATTTGTAAAATATTATATAAGAATATAACAGATATAAAAACTAAACATTTGAATTTCAATATTTTCTGATAACTTAGATATTACTACGTCTTAAAAAATCTACAATAGAAAATATCTTCCCCTCTCCTCCACAAATCTACAATATAAAAAGTAACTTTTTATTGAAATATTTTTTTAAAAAAAACATGAATAATTATTATTTAACTTGTCATAATGAATAAAAAAACTGGTGATAAAAAATGAATAACCATGCTGCACATGCTCTTTCCAATGTGTAAAAGGACGGAGAGAGGACTCGGGGAAAAGTGATGTGACGCACTGTGGCTTTTCCTCTTTCGAAGTCAGGAAACTCATTGAATTAAAACTGCCACCTACCCCAAATATTACAAACTAACATCTCAATATTACATGCATGTGTGCTGAAATCAAAAACCATAAACTTATGCTGAATACTACTGAATAATGTCAATGAAATATCAAAATGTAATGTGTTGTAAACAGAATGAGCTAGATGGTGCAAGCAAATGCAAACGTCCAGTAAAAATTCTGAAAAGATTAAAACTACAGGAATTAACTGTATACACCTGTACCCCATTTAGCTTATGATCCTTATGTAAAAATTCATAATATTGATCATCATCAATTTGCACCAACAATTATGACTTACAATCGATTATTCACTATAATGATCATAAAAAATAATTTTTGGAGACCATTTTGTAACTCTGATAACATCATAGGACAGGACAGTTATGAAACCTATATCTCATCAATGAACAAAATAGTGACTTTCATGCTGAAATTGTATGATAAATAGTTTATTCATAATACACAATGTTACAGTGCAGCATTCAATTCTTTGGTTATAAACTTAAAATATGATTAAAGAATATATAGTATTTTAATTTTCAACCAGTGTTTTTATGACATAATTATTACTTCATTAATAACATATGCAAAGTAAAGATTTTCATCATTAATGACTATAAAAGCAAAAAAAGTAAGAAGGTTCATTCACTACACTAATGTAAATCAACATAGAAAAAAAACTAAATTCGTTTAGTATAAAACTATAAATGCACAGTATGTATATTAGCTAAAATATTTGTCAAATTTAAACTGCCATCATTGTAAATCTAAAATATTTTCAGTAAAGTGGAGTGGGGGGTGGAAGAGTGTAAAACAGTTTCAGATTTATGCAATCAATATCAAAAATTATAAGATGTAAATTAAAAATAACACTCTGCTTCCTCGATTTTAAATCATCTTGTAACTCTTTTCAGATATCCAAAGCACTGGCGTCATTATCTCACAGGTAAAGAAAAAAAATGCAGTACCAAGAAAAAAATATAAATTTCATTCAGCATAAAACTAAAAATAATTTTTGATTATATGTACTATCAATATTAAATTTTTAAATTGTATGCAGTATAAATATTAACTAAAATTTCAGACAATTTTGGATTAAAATCTTTATGAATGCTAATTTCAATCAAATTGAAACTGCTATTCATCATAAATGAATTGCATTTTGAGAAAAAAAATATTTTATGCAATTAATAAAAAAAATTGCATGATTAAAATGAAATACAAATAAAGTGAATGATTAATGCTTTTAATTTTTATTTAACTCTGCCATCAAAACGGAATCCATTATTTGACAAATTGTCGAGTTTATTTGGCTATTATTACATTAATGATAAATAGCAAGTCTTTATAGGCAATCAATTGAGTTATTATTAAACACTGGTTTTTTAATTTTAATAATTTCACCACATAATATAGCATAATACTATAATACAAATTTTTAAAAAATAAAACTTCAGTATGGATTTTTTTCCCAGTGTCATGAGTAACAATTGTGCGGAGGAACACAAAAAATTGTTAAATGCTAATTTAATTTCACTTTCTTAGTTCATTTTGTTGTACTTTTTGCACAGTGAAAACAAGCATTTTTTTCTAGTGATATTAAACTTTTTTTTTATTCTGTTTAAAAGTCATAGCTGCAATTAATACGATTATAAAAAAAAATCAAGAAAATATTTGAGCTTGGAAACCAAAATGGAGATTTTATGTTGACTGGAAAAAGGACAAAAAAAATCATGATATATGTTCATCTATCGATTTAATTGTACGTATTGTTGCTATCATTTTGAAAAACAAAGATAAAATAGTAACAAAGTGCTCGAACTATCATAGGTGCCTCCAAACTTTCCAAAATCAAGGCATTCTATACTCAAAATACTGGAAAAATTTCTGCTATAATGGATTGATTCACATAAATTACCAAGAAGAATCGTTATCCTTTTTATTAATTCAGTGGAAAGCAATAAAACTCTTTTAAGATCTTTGGCAAAAAGCAATCGAACGTGTCAGATTTAGATTTTAAATGCAGTCATGGATGGTTAACACAGATATCTACATAATATAAAAATTACTGGAATTAAGCTTCAGAAGATATACTATTGCAGCCACAAATTTTCCATCTGAAGTATTAAATATTATACAGAAAGGATGATATTCCATGAAGCAAGTCTTCAATACTAATGAAACTGACCTTTTTGGAAATGAATGCCTTCGTGCATATTAATTTCCAAAGAAAAAAAAAGTCCCAGCTTACAAACAATTCAAGGAACATTTTATGTTATAGATTGGAGTAAATATGGAAGATGTAAAACTGAAGCCACTTCTCATCTACCTCTCTGAAAATCCATAGACGTTTAAAGAAATTAGAAGATAATAATGAATCTTAGAATGTGCAAACGATGACTCTGAAAACTGGATAATAATGATTGGTGAATAGACCACAGGAAGTAATGACTTTTAAGTATTTTTTTTTCTTTTTACATAGACTTAAGTTGCATTACAATACATTCATATTTTTAATGAATGCCTGCATAATACACATAGCACAGTTTACACAAGCATATAACAAGAGTTTTTAAAATTTTCATTTATACTAGATAGGTTTTTTTTTAAACATAAGATTCAGTTTATAGTGTAATTTTTTATCTGAAGTAACTGGCCAATATTTTTCCCATAGATAACCATCATAAATGCTTATTCTTTATATAATATTCTCGCTTAATGATGCGTTTTGGGGAACCAATTGTCTTCATTAAACAGGGTAAAGGTATACCATTTCTTTATCTACATTATTTAATTTCACTACATTTGTATAAAATAAAAAAATACTATTTAAAAAAACTACAAAAAAAAAAAAAAAATCAGTCTCATTGGTTAGAAATTACAAAAATAAATGACCGAACATAAAGTGAATGGAAAATAAATTTTAATATTTTCTGACGTTATCCCCGGAAATTTGTTTCCTTACACCACTTAGCTTATTTCGTTCACAATGCATGCTTATGTTGTGATAGTTGCAGTGACATGTAAGCTTATATTTGTTTTTATTTCAGCATATGAATATAGCATTCAAATATTTGTGAAATTTTATGTAAGTGGTAGTTTTAATTAATGAGATATTCAATTTTTTCTAAAATCTTACTGGTAAACAAACCCTTTATACTTGGAAGAGATTTTATGTAAATATGGTTATTATCCATTTTTTATGAGCATGTCTTTTTTCATCATGACAAGTTATATAACTGTTTATGATTTTAAAAAATTCAATAAAAAGCTTCTCTTTATATTATAGATCTTGCCGGGTGGTGGTGGCCGGTCTTTTCTATTGTAGTTTTTTAAAGACATGTGATATCAATTTAATGAAAAACATTAAATTCAAATGTTTTGTTCTTATATTTATCATATTTTTTATATATTTTAAAAATTGTAATGTATATATGATTCAAAACTTAGATTTATAAAATATTTAAAATAACATATTTCAACCATTTTTCTAAAGTAGATTTTGGAAACATGATCTTATTTACACTATATACATGTTTAAAAAACCAATTATAAGCACATTTCTTTGGGATATATATTTATAATATTGTTTAAAAAAAGTCTTTGATATATATATATAATTAAAAATATAAAATAATACATAATTTTGATCTAAAATTCATTGAAAAAAATATTAAACAAAGAAAGGGTTATATTGTACATTATGCTAATTTTTAAATGTGCCTTGTGGCTAGTATTTATATATGTCAAAGCGTTGATCAGGAAGCGAACCCGGGCCAGCTGCTAGAAAGCACCTATGCTAACCGTTAGGCCACCAACGCTTCACTAGTATTTCTTTTCTTATGCTTTATTTTAATTCAACAAATTGTGTACCAGCAAATTATGTAAGAAACAAAATAGTGATAAGCAATATAATTTTTTATTTTAAAATCATATCTACCAAAATATTTTTAAATAGTCAAGTTAGTATCGTTTCTTTAATAATTAAAATGTTTATTAATATTGCATTAAATTCAGTGAAAAATTGTAATTTTACTTAATGCACAATCTCTCTGCTATTTTTTGTTTGTATTTTTTTCATTTTCTGCTCATTTTATCATAAAAACTGAGCTTAATATATATTACTATTTTATTTTTTAAAAAATGAATTTCAATTGTCATATATGGTGTTACAAAGAGCCGACTATCAATCTGTCAATGCCAGAAATCACACCAAATTGTTTTACTCTTTCTTAATATATTTTAATCATGAAAAATATATTTTCCATAATTGTTTTCATTTCTAATTAATTTTTTACAATATACTGTACTTAAATACTTTTATTCAAAATTATTTAATTTTTAGAAGAAGACTAAAGATAAATAAATAATGTTTGATAACTGTTTATAAATCAATGATATTCGGTAATGGCAAATAGAAAACATTACTTTTCATAATTATTTGCAATTTATAATTATCTTTCACAATACTTTTACTAATAATGTGGTTAGAATTAGATTTTTATTAATAAATATTTAATTTTAGATAACAGAAATGAATAATCAGCATTTCTACTTCTAAATGAAGAGAAATCAATGGCAACTATATATAATTGATTGAAAAATAATTCTTTTGTTTTACTGCAAGCAATTTTTCTTACATTTTTTTATAGCTAGGATTTTTTTTCCCATTACATTTGAACAATTTGAATGTAAAACAATTCTAATTATTTTACTTTAATATTTTCATAAATAGAAACTGATGAATAAAAACAATTGAGTTTTATTGAATCTGATGAATAAGAACATTAAATTTGATCAATAAAAAAATTGGGATTTGGAGAGGTTAATAAACATTTTTTTTCAATTTGAGCTTTATTTTTTTTAAATAGATTTTTTAAAATATATTTTGGATTTAAAGTAACCAATTAATTTTTGCCCTATAAAAACTCTTTATAATTGCTTATTTTTATGCGAGATCTTATTTTACTAGGTATTTTAGAGCACCAATTATAATCACTAACCATGGCATACAGTTTACAGAGAAAAACTGAGCACAGACAAAATTTATACATATAATTATTTTAAATAACTGAAATGTTAATTAAATAATATTTCTTGATATTTTTTAAGTATTGCAAATCATAAGAAATTATAGTAAAAAAAAAAAAGATCACTATTTAATACAAATATGACATTTTTGTTTTTGATAAAAATTTAAATTTTTGATGTAAGAAAGAAAAATTTTTGCTTAAATCAAAAATATTTTTTTTGATAATCAAAGATGTTTTTATAATGCACATTAATTATAGAGTTAATTATATAATAATTTCATTTAAAACATTAAGAAAGAATTTTAATTAAAACTTATTTTTGGTTTTGATAAATTAGTAATAAATTGAAAGTTGCCAGTCTTTCACATGCGCTTAATGTTGTTTCTCAGACAGTCAATCAGGTGTTAAACAGCGTTCCAGAACAGAATAATTGTAATTTAGTTATCTTGTTTTATTAATTAAGAAGAAAACGACGTACTGTTTATTAATATTCATATTTATAAATTCCATTGTATTTATGTAAACAGTGGATCCAATTTAACTGAATAGACTATGTAGAAGGTCACTTCAAAAAAGAAAAACAGCTGCTGTTGGTTTACACAATGATCAAGTTTGAACTCCCTGGAAATGGGGGTGACTTCCGACATTTCATAACCCATTATTTTGTGAAGTAGACACAGCTTGCTCAGATAAAGTTAAGCTGAAATGAGTTGAGGACTACCAATATCTATCTTATATATTTGTTAAACAGGATGTTATCCTGACAATCTATATGAGAAGCCAGACTAATCTTGGAATACCACCATTGCTATGCAATTTAGAAAGATTAAGGCACAGACAAAAGCTGATGATGTAGCATTTCATATATTGCTATTGATGTTTTTATGTGGTTGAAACTGATGCAATTGGCTAACAAATAAAATATATATTGACATATTATTTCAGACTCTGGTGTTAATGAAAATTTATTTCTATTTAGTGCCCAAAACAAAAAAATATTTAATTAACATGTATTGTATTAATATGTTTTAAAAGCAACTTCTGAATAATGAACCAATTAGCCCACTAATAAGAAAAAGTATGCAGCAAGAAATTAAAAAGGAAAAAATTGACCAGTGAAAAAAGCCTCCAGATAAAAGAAAGATTATATTTCCTTTGAATTTTATTATATCATTAATAAAAGATTAATTTTAGAATTAAAAAATATATAATAAAATTACCAAATGTGTTATCCAGATTTTCTGGTTAAGTTCTACTATATTGGTATTTTCTATAATTAGACTGCACTAATAATTCAGTTTGTAGTTTAAAGAAAATTATGAATGTCCATATACAATATCATGTATTATTTATATATAGTTAAAATAGAATATTGGCCTATTAGAATATGTGGTATATGAATTCATATTATATATACATTTAACATTTAATTATTTGTAGTTTGTTAAAATAAAATATTTATTAGCTGATTAATATATTATGGTACATGCACATATTTCTGCATATATATATAAACATTACATAAACCATTTATCTGTAAATTTTATTTACTGTATTATTTTCAGATATTTGTGTAGTCAAAATCGGAATGATCTATTTGTAATATAGGGTATTTATCACACATTTCACTTTATTATTTTTATTTATAATTAATTAATACTTCAGTCAAGTTATTTATTTGATACTAGCATAATTTAAGAATTGTATATTTTCTCTTGTTCATAGTCATCAGGGTTCTTGCAATCCCAAATTTGGACATTTATATAATTAATTCTCATTAGAATTTTTTAAGTAGCACTAAAGTAATGAAAGTCATCTTTAAAATTCACATATTTTAAAAGTAACATGACTACGGCAATTAGTTTAATGATAGACAATACATTAATGGTATCTAATGGGCTAGAACACTGGTGATGATCTGCATTAATATGAAGGTCCTAACATTTTGATATGGTTATTAGTTATTTTAGCATATATGTACGTGCAAACAGCCAAAATATCAATGATTGTTTTAATATTCCCAAGGTTCATATTAGCTTGATAATGATTAATCTAAATAGTATGCCCCTTTTAAATCCAGTTACGGGATGACTATTGACTATGTATAAATGATGATTTGATTTATTTGTATTTGATAGTAATTTTTTGCTCACTTTCCAGTTTCAGTAAAAACCATGATGCTTATGTTTGTTTGCATCAAGCCTGATGATACCCCTGTTAATCTATATTCTGTACTGTCACAATATATGATGGAATAATCAACTATATGAATTCAATACAATATATAGATATATACGGGTATGTATATACTGTAAGTGTGTGTGTGTGTTACTAAAAGGGAAATGCCATAATATTAATTATAAAGTCCAAATTTAAAGCAGGAAATTAGAGAAAGGAAGTATGACTGTATATCACAAAACCGAAAACACATAAATGTAAAAAAAAAACAAAAAAAAAATTATTTATAATTATAAATTGAAAAAATATATTAAATAAATTTAAAATTCAAAATAAAAATGAATTGTATATAGACATTTACTATTTAAGCACTATAAACACTGATATTATATATCTCTTTGCATATATATGTTATGTTAAAAGATGCACAAGATTAAAGTAACCACTTGAAGCTAATACCACAACTAAACGATAAAACATTTGATCATTATTAGTTCCAATTTTCCAATACTTAACTTTCTCAATGCAATTTATTTTAGCATCTTGCTATTTAGAGATACAATACAAATTTTATTGAGCTCCTCTGATCATTAAGATGCAAGAAATGGCAAATCATGTAAAAATACTCTAGTTACCTTCACTTGAATGAAAAATCTAGCATATAGTGAGCTATCATAATTAGGATGAAAGAAAATAGCTATTTTGACTCTATGTTCTTTATAAACTAAACAATAATTTAATATTTATTTATTTTTTGTAGAAAAAGAATTCACAATGATATATATGTTCTCTCCACAATCAACCACAATATTTGAACATCATTGTCAGTAGTTAATCACTGACTAAATAAATGAATCTATAACTGCTCAGAAAGTCACGTAGCACTGAATTCACTGAATAACATCTTTTTTATGTTATTCAATTGAGAATCAATCCTGGGACTTTCAATTTCCAATCCCCCATTGTTTCACTGTACTAAACTGAATAAGGCATCAATGATAGTTATTCTCTTAATGTGATTGAATCTAAGCGTCTCAATTTCAGATACAATAAAAGCTTTACATCATTAAAACTTTTTTTGTATGTGTGAATGAGTCAATAGATGAAAGAGATCATGAAAAAGACAAATTTAATAATCAACAATGATTGGTGTATATTAAACATCATATGAATTTGACGAGTTGTTCTTTGGAGGACTGTTCTTTTTCTCATTAATGTTACTTGCGTTTCTCAATGAAAAATAAACTCTGAAATATAACTTAATTATAGTTTAACTTTTAAAAAAAAAAAAAATAAGCATAGGGCCTAGAATTAGAATGCATTTAAGTCTAATTTCCATTCATTCATGGTAGGTTTAGACTTGATATTATTATCTTTCTAGAAGAATGTAAAAGTTGTTTTTTTTTTACTTTTAGAAGAATACATTATAAAAATATGTGTATAGCACTAATATAACTATAATGTGATAAATATAACTCATATATTATAAAGCATAAATAATGTGATATCAAATGGTCTCAAAGATCCTTAGATTGAGAAGTTTTGTGCATAAACCATATGCCAAAAAAACCCACTTGGTCAAGTAGAACCTTCTCTTTGAAAATATATATCATAATAAACTCATATTCTGCTAATTTCTTAATACCAAATCATTCTTACAGCTTGATGCATTTTTTTTCTTTTCTGATTCCATTTTAATAAAAGCCATTTTATTAATTCCATTATCCTATTCTCATATTCACCAATTTCATTATAAAGATCTAAATGAAAAATCATAAAATCTTTAATTACCACTACTTTTAAATTTCTCATATTCTCCAAACAATTTATTCAAATCCTCTTTCAATATCCCACGCTCCAAAAATAAACATTCAATATTCTTTCATCTCTGCATAAATTACATCTATAATATATATATATAAAAACCAAAAACACTAACTTCTTTTCAAATCTTATTTTTATATGAGTATTATAAAACCAAGATTTGAAAAGTTGGTGTATTGATTTTTTATATATATATTGAAAGTTATGAACTATTTTTGAAAAGAAAATTGTGAAGATGATATTTTAAAATTAAATCTATAATCCAAATTCTTATACTATTTTGCCTTAAATCTCTGGTAATTATAGTTCCTATCTTTTAATCAAATAATAGTAAGCTCACTCTAGTTTTATTATTTATTTTACATATTTTTTTATTCTTATAACTCCAGATTATTATTTTTAATTATCTAACCACTTTATCTATTCTTTCTCCTAATCTCATAATTATGTATCTGTATATAAAAAAATATGCCTATGTGTTTGAAAAGAAAGGTTTTTAATAAATGTGTTTTGCCAGTTCTTACTTATGGACCTGAGACTTGGACACTTAATAGAAGAGCAATACAGAGACTTCAGACCACTCAAAGAAGTATGGAGAGATGCATGTTGGGAGTAACAAGAAGGGATCGAAAACGTAATGTATGGGTAAGACAACAAACAGGTGTTACTGACCTTATTGAAAAAATTAAAAGATTGAAATGGAGTTGGGCTGGACATATTGCTAGAAGAAATGATAATAGATGGACAATTGAAATTTTAAACTGGATTCCAAGAGATTGTAAAAGACCCAGAAAGAGACCATATGCGAGATGGATGGATGAAATAAGAAAATGTGCAGGGGTGTTGTGGAGAAGAGAAGCTAAAGATCGGAGAAGATGGATTAAACTTGGAGACCTTCATCCTGCAGTGGATTGATAATGGTTGATAATAATATAAAAAAATAGAAATTTGCTAATTATGTTCATTCATATATATAAACAATTCCAAACATTTTTTGATTTTAATTTATCTTATTAAAAAAGTAATCCACCCATTTCATACTGATTAGATTCACATCCACAATGCATATTTACATTTTTTAATTCCCTGGCCAATACAAAGCATCTCAATTGTAAATTTTAAAGCAGGTACCATCACTTTTTTCCAAATTATACTACTATAGAAACTTGAGATTTATTAAATGAAAACATGCAATTTTAAATCAATCCCATTCTATTTTTTATAATTCCAACAGAACGTATTATTTTCTTTTCCATTTAATCACATGCTTCTTCAAGAGAAGTAATTCACATTTCCATCCTTCCGTTTAACTTTTTCCATTAAATATTAATACCTTCATACTTTTCTTTGCTGACATTTTATATTCATTATATTGCATTATTCCCTTGGTTCCAACTATGAGAATTCTAACTTCTACCCCAACCTTTTTATTTCTTTTAGAAACAAAATAAATAATAAAGATCATAATGGAAATCCCTGTTTCAATCTGATTTAACATTTAACTTTTGAGTGATTCTATATTCTCCAATTCTTATTTATAAAAATTGTTCTTGTTAAGACCCATAATCATTCTTAACAACTCTATTCCCATATTTTCAAGACGTCTCCACATCTTAAATCCTTTTTAAATCTAAAATACAATAAATAAAGATATAATTTCCTTATAAGGTATTACATTGAATAAATTATCCCCTATCTGAACAGAATTCATTTTGAATGTCCTACAAAACAATCTTTTCCACAAGTGCTAATCCTATCCATTAATATATTTGCAAATATTATTCTTAGTGATATATAGCTACTTGCCAGTTAAAATCTTTGGTCATTTTGTTGTATATTAATTCACATATCTTTCCAGTCATTAGCTATTTTGATATCATCTATAATTTTATTAAAACTTTCTTTTAAATAAATCCTTGTATATCATCCCATACCTAGTCTCAATATGTCATGCAGACGGGTTTTTTTAACTGCCTGTAGCTTTGTTCAATTTCATTAAGCTCTCTAATGAATCATATTCATTTACCACTTTCCTTTCAGCCAAAGAGTTTATAACAAATTCATTGAATGTTTTTTTTTTTTAAGTTTTCTATCCTCACTTAGAATTCCCTGTACATTTAATAACTTTTCTTATTTTCCACAACTCTCCTTTCTCATATTAAACATTTACTCAATTACTTTCCTATTGAGTTTACTTATTTCTGTTCTTAAATCAATTGGGTTTTTTTTTTCCTTAAATAACTTATCTCATTTAGAATTCACATCTCTTTTTCTCATTATTTCTTCAGTTTCTTTATATGTCTCATATGCCTTTTTCTTTCTTTTACATTTTCTTAATATATTTTTTTCCTCTGTTTTATATATTTTTATTATTAATCCTATTAAAATATTCATCGACATTCTTCTTTCTCATATCCATCCATTCTTCCTCAATTTTAAATTCACCATATTTAATAATTTCCAAAATATTATTAAACCCACTCAATATAATCTCACGACTTATTTTCTATCCACCCCCTATCAACTTTCCTCATAAATACTTAAATTTCCAGATACTCCTAATTCTAACAACATAAAATTATAATCATTAGTACATATTTTCTTCATTAATCATGAAATCTTTTTACCTTTTCTAACTCTTTATTATTTACCAACACATAATATAAGAATATACTTTCAATTCTGTCTTTGCTGTATAAACTGTCTGTCAAATTCTTTATTCAAATTTGCAATTTTCAATCGACTTTTTTCATATTTCCTTTACAATAATACTCCAATCATATTCTCCACGCTTATCAATTTCATTAATATAATTATTTATATAATCTAGAATAAAATAAAAATTCATATAACACTACAATACTAACCAAATCCGCAAAATTTTATTAAAATTCTTACACAACCATGGTTTCATCTATTAATAAATGAAACCCCAAATACTCTCATTCCACCCATTTCACATTTTCACCATTTCCAATAATTAAATATACTATACCAACATCCATTTCTCTTTATTCAATTCTAAAATATTTTTCTTAATAAGGTCCCTTATTATTTCTTTTTTTTACTCTCATTACATTTATTTAATTTTAATTATATATGTATTTTAATAACAAAATTGACAAATAATAATTATAATAAAATTATATATATATATAGTTTTATTTGACTGGATATGACTTGCAGAATTTTTTAATACTAGATGGAATATTGAAAACAAGTATAATCAAAGATACAAATATTAAACTTTTAACAGTATAAATGAAAATACATATAAAATTAATTATTGCATTACTCATGCAAATGTGAAAGTTAGATTTTAATAAAAATTAAACCCTAGAAAAAGTTTAATTTTACCATAACAAAAGTTTCAGTTCAGTAAATTTTTTAAAATTTACAATTATCTGCTAAATATGACAAATAAACAAAAATTCGTTTTTTATATTTAATTTTAAAATTAAATAATCATTAAAAAAACAACAACTTAATTCTATCATAATAAAAACTGATTCAGAATTGTTCAATTTTAACAAAAACTAAATTATATATAAACTGTAATAAAAATTACAGTTCAATTTTTTTTTTTTAAATTTGCAATTAACTGTTGAAAGTAACAAATAAATACATGAGTGAATTATGTTACACTAAACTGAACCATGACAAAGATGTCGACATTCTGGAAATTTCCATACGTGTGCTTAGAAATTGAAATTGTTTGAAAGTAGAGGTATGTAAAAAAAAATCAAAAAGAGTTTTTCAAAATATAGTATTTATTTTTTATTGATTATTCTGGAGTTTTGTTTACAAATTTATCAAGAGTTAATTGAATTGTATTCTTTTTCTTCTCTTAATAAAACATTCTGTAACATTGTGTCTTTTTCTATTGCCCTTCATACAAGAGATATACGCTCTCCATTGGGATCACATTTTCCATGATGGTCAAAAATTTGTCAAGATCATGAAGGTTTCATTCACATTCTTGATTATCAAGTTCATTATCAGATTCTTCTTCATTTTGTATTTCATTCATCTCTTGTAATTTAATCAAGTCTTCATTTGACAGAGGTTCTGAATGAGATTGCATTAGCTCATCAATATCTTCATCAGTGACGTCTAAATTTAAATCATTCATTATATTGACTATTTCAGTTGTGATATCTTCAAGAGTTTCTTCAATGTCCATAGAAGCATTCATCATTTTTCCAACAACTTTTGATGGTGAATCTCTTATTTCAGCCCATGCATCACCAATAATATTTATTGCATTCCATATATTATAACTTTTCCAAAAATATCTTAATGTAGGTCCACTTTCCTTGTCAATTGCCTTGATTGTTTGAATCATTAATCTTCTCATATAATATCGCTTAAAAATAGCTATCACAGCTTGATCCATAGGTTGTAATTTACTTGTGGTATTGAAAGCAATAAACACAACATTAACTTCTGGATATAAATTTTGCAGGGATTTTGGATGTCCAGGGGAATTGTTTAAGAGCAATAGTGTTTTAAATGGTAAATTATTCTCACTACAATATTGCCTAATAGAAGGCAGAAAATGATGTGAGAACCAATCATGAAAAAGCTGTGCAGTAGCCTAGGCTTTAGTATTTGATTTCCAAATATTGGAAGCATTCTTTTATCTTTCCTTTCAATGCTCTAGGATTTTCTGTCTAATAAATTAGCATTGGCTTCAATTTAAAATCACCAGCTAATTACCCTCAAGAGACAATGTTAATCTGTTTTTAGAATATTTATGCCCAGGTGCAACTGATTATTCCTTTGTATGTGCAGGCATCTTTTTCCAAAATAATCCTGTCTCATCTACATTGAAGACTAGGCATGGAAAATAAGCTCCATCTTTAATGATATTTGAGAAAGTGGAAATAAATTCACTGGCAGCTTTTTTATCTGCACTGGCACCTTCCCCAGTACATTTAATATTATGTAAAGAATATCTCATTTTAAATTTGTGAAACCAGCCATTGTTTGCTACAAATTCAACAGCAGTCTTCTTTTAATTCTTTCTTCCAATCTTCATGCAAACTAAGAGCCTTAGCTTGAATAATTTATAAACTCACTGGAATGCCTTATTTGATGTTGAGCTTCAATTCATAAAGCCAAAGATTTCTCCATTTCATTCATTACTCTGCCATGTCTTTTTGAAACAATCTTTGAAGAAATATTTCCATTAACATATTCCTTAATTTTGTTCTTGTTTTTCACAACTGTATATATTGTTGATTGGTTTAAATTACATGAAGCAAAAGATTCACCATTTTCAAAATGTCTAATTATATCCATTTTTGTCTAGACCATTTGGGATTTACGAGACCTTGATTTCTTTTTGGCTGTATCAATACTGCTGTTTTTCTGTTTCTCACTCGTTTTTAATTAATAAGAATGAAAAAAATTCACCAAAACAGAAATATATATAGTGTATATGTAACTAATCACGCTCACAAACTACTTTTGAAAACAAGTGCTAATCAAAACGAGCCTGTTCATGACAGTCTGTGAAGATATTAAAAATAAAAGTAATTAATGTCATAAGATTTACTGTATTTTATATAAGTTCTTATTGTTCTTTAAAATATACTTTTAATTATTTTCTAAATTCCAAAGTTTAGAAATCTTTCTTTAGAAAAAATTCAATTACGAATCAGTTTTTTTTATCAGATACTGTAAATTTGTAGCGTTAATTACTAAAAGGAATTTTTTAACTATTAAAGTATTAAAATACTGTACAATTTTGAATATCCATGTATATAGCACTAATTATATACAAAAGTATGTGCATAGTTAAAGATCTAAAATCCAAAAGTGATTACGTAATAGCGAAATGTTTTATAACTCGAAGTGTTCGTAACTAGAGAACTGCCTGTACTTAACATATATGCATACCATGCCAGCCAATGGTGTTTATTATAGCATTTGCACTCATTGATTTAGCCATTCCACATTAACTTTCTCTGATAATTTTTCTGATCTCTCAGAATTTTTTTTCTTTCTTAATGCCTGGTTTTAATTATGATTTATAGATTTCTTTTTTAAAAAAGTTGTTATTCTGACTTCTTATATGTGTGCATTAGAATAATGTAAAAATAAAATGTCCACAGTATTTTTTATTCCGTAAATTAGAGAACAAATCACATTCATAACGGGGTTAGGTACAGCCAATGAAGAGATTTCCCAGTCCTGAAAATCTTGAATTGTGAATTCACAATTTACACATCTTACCTAAATAATGAGATGACAGGGCACTTAAAATTAGTACATATTTAGTAATATAACATTATATGCCTATTTGATTCAACTGATAGTTTTAAAAAATGGAACTGGGTTCCCATCTAACTAGGATAGATTTTCGTATATAATTAATTATGTGCAAAACAAACATTAATTATGAATTTTATATATATATTCACATGTCTATATTAATGACAAAATTTGTAAAAATGAAATTGATAATTTTTTACCTATCCAGAATATTTGTGCTTGTTAACTATAAAAAACATCACATTTAATAATTGTATTTCATTTTTCACATTTTGAAAGAAAACTCAAACTTATTCTGATTTGTTGTTAATAATGTTAGGTGCTAAAACCAATTCTAAGACTTCTGTATTATATAATTCAAAATTCAGAAATTAACTATTATTTAACATCATACATCTTAGATGGAGACATTTAAAATGCACACATTCATTATTTAATTTTATAATTGTAAAATCATTATCATTTCGAACCATGCAATTATATAACATACAATTTTATATTGCTTGTGAATAAATTACATATAAATGCCTGACTATATCCTATCACTGGTATTCTAATTCGGCCAGAGTGAAATTGAAATGCTTTCAGGTCAAAAACAAGTTTAAAAAGATTTATCTTTCAAATGAATAATTCAATTAACCACCATATTCTTAACATTTTAAATTAATCGGAGTTAGTCATGGTAATTAATAAATAGATATTTAGATCTTAGAAAGTATAAATTCCAGATGAGCCACCCAACAGTGATCCGTAAATATTTATCTACACATTCTTAGTTAAAGAGTATAGATCCTAGAATAGTAGAGATTAGTTGGTTGAATGTCGGTATTCTGGCTATAAAAATAATAATAACTATAATAATGTACAGCTGCCATAAATTGGACAAAATGAGTAAATGGTTACCTTTACATTTACATCCTTGAACGCAAGTAATGTATCTTCATATGCACACAAACATATGTATAACATATATATAGACACGCAAACATATATTCATATTCCTTACGTATTAACATTGTCATTGTTTAAATATTTTATCAAATAAAATATGTAGTAATGTAAAAAAAATAATGATAATAGTAATACTGTACCTTGGAGAAAACGTTGAAAATATTAAATATAATCTTAGTGCATTTCCAATGCTGAGCATTCTTATCAAAGGCAACCATTATATTCGAAACAACAAAAAAAATATGAAATTACATATTTATAAAGCATGTTTTAAAATGCACTCAACTAAATGCTAATTAGATTTTCTCCTCATTAGTGAGTCTTTGTTAATAATACACGGCTCTTTAATTTTAGCTTCTCTATTATGTTCAGTCAAACTATCTTTCTAAACTTATTTACTGATCAAACTGTAGGATCTATTTTAGCTTTATTATAAATACAAATATATAAATGTTTGCTCTCAATTCACTGTAGTAGATATAACAGCGAATTGATTTTTGACATTTAATTACATAAACAATGAATGAATATTATTTTGGAATCAGTGTTTGAATACAATAGTTGTCTTTGACAAGGGTACTTGGAATCAAATATGCATTACAATTGCATTTAATATTTTCTGACAATACAATATTGTTTTCATTACATTTCAATACTGGAGTTATCATAGTTAATGATAACAGAAACACACAGGCTATAACTGATGATTGCTGTTTTAGCATGAAATACGTATATTGGTGATTATTTATCTTTTCAACATATGTGTTCAAGTGTATCAGTGTTATGAGATAGTGTGGAGAGTGGTGGTTCGTGTGAAAGTCTGTGCTTATATACCTTATATATTACATAGTTAATGATGTACATAATAATTTAAAAAAAAAAAAAAAATTCAAGTAAACAATAACAATTTTGTAATGTAATATGTGCAAACATGTGTTGATAAAATATCAACACAAATAATATATTAAAAAAAAAAAAAATTAGGTAAACAATAATTAAATTGTAATATAATAATGTAAATAATATATATATAAATTCAATAAACAATAACAATATTGCAATGTAATATAGGTAAATATGCATTAAAAAAAAGCTTAAAATATGTAATAACATATTTTAAAAAATTAAGTAACAATAATAATGTTACGATGTAGTGAGTATATGTGTTTATTGCATACAGATATTTTAAAAATAGACAATTCAGAACTTACTTTACCTTATTGAAGATATGATAAAAGAAAAAAAGAAGACACAAACACAGCACAAACAGAAATAAAATAATATTATTCAACATATAATAAACATAAGTTGAGATGCTATGTATCTGTAATTATATATAAATTTCCATTGTGTTGGAGCATTTTTTACTTCCAATTACCATTTAAATTACTGAATAGCTAAGGTGAAGCTATAAGTTTGTTATTAGTGCGCCTCTATTTGTGGACTTAGCGCTTTCGGAGCACCTACAGCTCCATAATCATAGTCCTTTTTACATGCTGTTGATTCTATGCAAATGCATGCAAATTATAACATCCACCTTTTCGAGATCGCGAAGCACGTGTTAACTTATTCAATATAATAATACAGAAGCTTTTGGTTTGTTGTAAGACTTTCTTTTATAATTCTCTCATAAGAATATTTTAAAAAATGTTTAGATTTTGAAATATTGTGTGAGGAGGCTAATAAATTGTAATCCAAATAAGCTTTATATTTTAAATAATACAATATTTCTTGTTAAATAATCCTTTTTTTTTTTTGCTTATATCTATTTATTTAATGTATAATATAAATTACTGACAGCAGTTCTTTTTATCTTACTCTAGATTAGTTGTTGTCAATTTTCTTTTATCCAGAATGATTCTATATTCAATATTTTGCATAACGATTATTGTCAAATTTTATATACAGCTTAAAAATAATAATACAAGTGCAGTAATATGCACATGAAAATAAAATAGTGTACTACTCTTACAATGCAACAGTGGCAAAAAATAAAAAAATATTTTGTAGAAAAACATTTTCTTTTAATAAACTAAAAAAAATTATAAAACTAGAAATATTATCAGAATTATGTTTACATAATTTCAAAATCTAATTACAAACAATTATTACTTAATTAAATTAATTACTTAATTAAATCGATTGCTTTCTTAGTACCGTCTATTTGGTACTTACATATTAGTCCTGCAACATAGGGGAGAAGGTATGCCTTTCTACATCCGCAATAAATATGTAATCTTGTGACCGTGTCAAATTTAAGCGAAATAAACCCTGCAATGTTATCCGATCTTGTATAAACGTGTTTCTCTTTAACAAAATGTGTTTTTTTTTCTGATATTTCGATATTTTCAGTTATTGCCCACATTTCTTTCTGACAACCGCTTCATTTCAATTGCGTTTTTGCTTCATCCAAATATTTTTACATTATTTCTACTACTGAGTTACTCCAGTTCATTTGATTTTAAGTGTGTAAATATAATTATATATATGTAGTGATTGTTTTTTCTTTTTGATTTTCTTTTCATAATTTCATAATGCCAGTTATGATCATAACTTCATGAATTCAGTTTCTGCCAGGATAAAAAGTTAATAAAAGTGTTGTAATTTATATTTCTTTATTTTGTTTTTAAAAAATACATTCGTTTATTACCATTTCTGTGGAAAATCCTGTTTAGGAGATATACTGCACGATCACGTAATCAGTAAAACTCCATTTTGGGGGGAATTTTTCAGTTGAAGTCTTCATTTTGTGTCAAAACAGTAAATGACAAATTGCTTCTTTCAGCACAATTCTTGTTATATATTAGATGGTAAGTAGGATAATACAATTTTATGTTTTTTTGTAAATAATATTTTAGACTATTTTTGTAATTTAGTGATTGTTTGGTCTGTATTTATAGCAACATTTGGGACTTGCGTAATGGTGTCTCGTATTTTATATATAGAAATACTGTTTATAAATTTAATGTTTAATATCGATTTCTTGGTCAAATTCATATCTTTAGTATTGTTATAAATTTATATTCTGCACCATATTTTATATTTTTTCTGTCATATATATTTTTCTGTAAGGCAAATCAATAATTTTTTTTTTAACTCTTGTTAAAAATGTACTTTTTAAGATCGGTTTTTTTTGGTGAAATTTTTATCTTTAGTATTGTTATAAATTTTATAGTTTTTCGTGTGAAAGTCATATATATTTCTGTATGGCAAATCAATATTTTTTTTAATGTTCTTTTTAATATCGATTTCTTGCTCAAATTCATATCTTTTTATTGTTATAAATTTAAATTCCACTCCATTTACTATTGTTATAAATTTTTAACTTTTTTGTGTGAAAGTTGTAGATATTTCTGTATGTTTATTTACTATTGTTATAAATTTTATACTTTTTTGTGCGAAAGTTGAATATAATTCTGTTCCATATTTTATATTTATTGTGTGAAAGTCATATTTTCAGTTCTGCAACATGCAGCATATATTAGATATGCTATGCCTTTTCACATATATATTCAACCTGCTGATAACTTTGTAAATCTTGCCAAAATATCATGTACAAGATCCATGTACATGTTATTTTGGTCAGATCACAAGATTAAAAAGTTATCAGCGGATTGATATGAATGTGTAAAGGTACAGCTGGTCTAATATGTGCTCCGTGTTGCAGGACTAATACACAAGTACCCTGTTTTATCTGAACAATCTCAGAATCTAATACATAATTTGATACTTTTATGCCAAAACAAGATTTTGAAATGGATTTAAAATTCATTTGAAAAAAAATTTGTTTTGGACACTGCTATATTTTTCCATTGTTTAAACCTATCCAGAAAAAGATGCCCAACGCTGCAATACAATTTAATTTATATATTTGAAACTTTTATATATTTCTTTCAATATATTATTCCAAATTAAATAACTTTTAAAATCAATCAATTTCATTTTCAGGTTATTCATAAAATTTCTCTAAATCAATGATTAAAAAAACAGTAATAAAAGTAATATACTATATTAAATGTTTGAAAACCAGGCACTCTTCACAAACCTGGAAGCTTAACTGTAAGTATAGGGGATTTGAACTCAGATTTTCAAGCACCTTTTAACTATCCACACTATCTCATACAACTGATTCACATGACCACACACATGTAGAAAAATACATGTGTGTGGTCTTGTGTATCAGTTGTATGAGATAGTGTGGATAGTTAAAGGGTGCTTGAAAATCTGAGTTCAAATCCCCTATATTAAATATTAACAAAATAAATTATTGGTAAAATATGAATCCGTATCAGTTTAAAAAAAAAAAAAAACTATTTGTTTGGAAAAAATTAGTGGGTTCTCCAAAATATATTTCTGGATCACAAAGTGACCTGTGAGCTGAAAAATGTTGGTCATTGCTCTGGAGATATCTACTATAAAATCATATCAAAACTGATTTCTGACTTTTGCCTTCATCAATGATAAATAGGATTCAAATCTATAACTAATACACTGTTGCATCTAGCAACTATTTTTATCTCTTCATAACTAATAATACTAATAAGCAGTTACTCATAAATGAGCAAGGTTAATCCAACCCCAAAAAGAAAAAAAAATAGAAAGGAAGAAAAAAAAAACTGCTCTAAAAATGAGTTTTGCAATGACTATATAAGCTGTGAACTATAAACATGTCAACATATAAAACATACTGGTCTAATTTTGTGTTTACTTGATATTTCAGAATGCTGTCTTTTAATTTCTTCAGCAGAAAATTTTTCTTTCTGAAAAACCAACACTGTGTCTAAATGTAGCTTTCCAATGTATTTTATTCTCGGTTATATCTTCCCAATTGAAACAATTGGCATTGTACTTCCTTAGAATGTCTTTTAATATAATTCTTACATCAAAGATGGGTCTATCCACAAAAATCATGCTCATATTCATCATAAAACACTCTTTTAGAAAGTCTTCCCTTGCTCACTTGTTTTTAGATGTGATTTTACAAAAGTGAACTCAATAATATCATATCCAACAAGCTGAAGAACATATTGATTGATTTTATGATCTTGCCAATGTATTTTTATAATTTTACAGAGCATCCTTAAATGGAACTTTTCTAATACAATAAATTAGATAAAATAACAGCTCTATATACAGCTAACTTAATTGCAGTAGTTATTTCCCTATGATGAAATGCTGTTTTAATTTGCAAAAACAGTACCACATTGCTACTTTTGTTAAACCTCAACATTTAAATCACATTTCTACTTATAAACCTAGAAAAGTATTTAAACTGATTTATGTTCTCAATTTGATACCATTCAAGCTAAAAGTTGCTAAGAATTTTTATTCAGTCACTGGTTTTTTGAATATTAATTAATAAACCTGACTTCAATAAATGCTCAATCCAATTAAGATAAGATGGAATCCGGACTAGTCCATTACTTAAAAGTTGAGATATAACATTGTCCCCCTAGATAAAATTAGCCCTGGAGAATGTGATCTTTTAAATGCTATGATGGATGTTTTTGTCACTTTCTGACTTCATCAGGTACAGTGGATAATCAGCTAACTTGAAACAATGCTATAGACCTTGTCTATTAACCGACTCAAATGCCTTGACCAAATCAATAAACCAATATATAAATCATTGCTTTGTCTTCCCGATTCCCTAAAACAACAAAGAGTTGCTGGAAACCATATATCTATAACTGGAAGCAATCTATTTCAATAAAATTTGAAGTACCTTTGCTGTAATAGATAATGATATTCAACAATGATTGCTACAATCTTGTCTATTTCCTTTATTTTAAAAAATATCTCAAAATTTATATTTAAAAAAAAAACAGGATTATGAATCCAATCTAACTTGCTTATATAAAGATTTAACACCAGATCAATTTCTATGTATTTTAGAGATTTCCATTTAATGTTGGTATTAATCTTTCTAGCTAAAAGATAGAAGGGGCCTAAAGTTGTCTTAAAATTAAGCTTTCCAAAAATATATATTGAAATTGATTTGGCATGAAATCTATACAATTATGCTATCTAATAAATTAGCTTGGGTTCAAAATCTTAGAATTCCTTTTTTTTTTAACTTTGAGATCTTAACTGGAAATGATGGTACAAAATAAACAATGGCTGTCGAATGCAATAGTACATCAGATCCAGTTTTGAATCTTAAGTTTTCATTGATCATGGCAAAAGTCAGATTAGTCTGGATTTAAGAATATTATAGCATTTTACCATCTGATATTCCCTGATTACTTAAGCTTGCAATTATTAAGCAACTTTAATAAATTGGTTTTGAGGTTGTGGATATAAATTAATGTTTAATTTTAATAATCATTTTTTATATAAAATTGTTAAATAAAAAGTGTTACATAAGATTAGGACAAATCTTATATCTTCAACTTATATATGATCTAAATTCCAGTAATGTAAGGGGATTTGTTGTTTTATTATGTAACTAATATTTACTCAGGCAATAAACTTAAATTTGAGATACTAGAATAAATTAAGAAGTAACATTAGATGATCAAGTATTAGAAATTTAGTCATAAGATCAACCAATTTATCTAAATGTTGTGATTATGGCATTGTACCTGTAGTTATATGTTGGACTATTTCCATAACATATTTGAATTATTAAATGTTTTTTAAAAAAATTCAAACTTTATACTAATTTAATAACATATAGGTTAATATATAACACATCTTTTCAAATATTAGTATTGTCTCTCTTCAAGTTTTCTTGACCTGATCAGCAATAGTACTAGCATTTAAATTGAACTGATGATCTTTATATTTGGGAATAACTAAGATGATGTTTTAATCAATTAGTCTATCAAAAGCAACATTCTAATTAAATTTTATCTACTTTATCTGTAAATTTTATTTTTTTCTCACTGTGAATATTCTTGTCCCCTCCCCCCCAAGTTAATGTAGAAAACATATAGAGACATTGGTCTCATGGCACACAACACACAACATAGTAGTGTGAATGTGTATATATATATTTAAAGCTTGAAAGAAAAAAAAAATGATTACAGACAACATTTTTGCATACTTTTATTTAAAATATGCATTCAGGAATGTCTAGAAGTAATGATTAAATAATAATTTTGGTATTTTAAAGTGCTATAAATTATTTAAAATCAAATATTTGTGGAAAACATTTTTGTTTAAAGAATTAAAACAATTTTTTTTTTAATTATTATTATTATAATGGATGTAAATTGAAAAGCAGAATGATGTATCACATGATCACTCTCTCTTATACTAACACAATTGTTTATAAACAAAGCAAAACTGTCCGTACAGTAATGCCAACCAGAGTAATCAATGGATGCCAGAAGGCTTGTGCATAAAATCCCTATCTAATGCCTACTCATCCAATATCGCCAGACTAGTTTCTGGCTTGTGGCCTGATATGCACAAGCCTTCTGGCATCCATTGATTACTCTGATCTAATGCCTACTCATCCAATATTCCCAGACCACTTTCTGGCTTGTGGCCTGCTAAGGGATATTGGATGAGTAGGCATTAGATAGGGACTTTATGCACAAGCCTTCTTGCATCCATAGGTTACTCTGATTGGCACAGGGTGGCACTACTGTATGGAGAGTTTGTGCTAGTATGAGATGGTGATCATGTGATGCTTAATGGTTTAACACTAATCCTGCCTAATAGGATAGTGGTGGCTATGGTTGTTAAAGAGCCAAAGACCACAAATGTATGGGTGCTGAACTGAGTTCAGACCCATATGACTATATAAGCTAATGAGCTTAGATTGAAAATATTTTTGTATTTTCAATCTCATAGTTTTATAGTTAAGTAGAGATAATAGGTGGTTGCTGGAGGGTTGCATTAGATCCTAAGATCTAGGTGCAGTGCTCTCAGATCCAAAGCTCCTTACTGACGACGGCCACAAGCCAGAAACTAATCTGGGGATATTGGATGAGCAGGCATTAGATAGGGTTTTTATCCACAAGCCTTCTGGCATCCATTGATTACTCTGGTTGGCACAGTATGGCACTACTGTGTGGAGAATTTTGCATTGTTTACAGAATGATGTAATTAAATTTTTTTTTTTTTATTAATCAAGATGGAAAAAAAATTAATTATCTGTTTTTCAGAGAAATTATGCAGGTATATTGTGTGTAGAAGCCAGTTAAAAAGAACTGTCTAGTCAATCTCCATGTTGGTCTAGTTGAACTTCTACAGAAGTAGGGACACCTTACCTGGTTGCAGTTCATCAAATTACTGAAACCAGCATTAATGTAACTACATCATGGACAAATCTTGAAATGCCAGTGCTATATTATATTCATATAGGGTGCTTCATATATGCATGGGACGCAGAAAAAAAATTAGTCTGCTGTATATATACTTAAAGTGCATGCAAGAGATCTATTTCATGAACAAAGATATAAAGCACAGATGGAAGAAATTAGCTGGCGAGAAGACTATATACTGCTAATGACATATCATTTAAATTTGGTAAATTAACAAGTTTTATTTCTGTATACTGTTCAGCAAAAAATATATATATAATTATCCTATACAAGATTCTCTACTATAATGATGGATTCTAAAAGTAAACACATTTTTGAATCTGACTATTCAAATAGTGAAAAGAAAAATATTTTTTCGAAGAAATAAGACCAGAAAAATTTTGAATTTTTGAAAAAGTTATAGTGGACTGAAACTGATCAATCTTTTTTTTTCTTAATTACAAATGCAACTCCAAATTTGATATAGTTGAAAGTAATTTTAAATGCAAATTTAAAATTAATAATTAAAAATATTTTACTGCGTGCTGTAATTTTATTTGTGTTATTGTGAAAATTATTGTATAACGCATGGTGTGTGAGTGCATTGCTATAAGCCACACGTATCAATATTCATGTATTATAATAAAATAATTATTAGCTTAATAATTATTGAAATATTTTGTACTATAATACAGACACATTTGTGTGCTTATAAATGTGGATGAATGTGTAACCTGTAAACTTATAATGATATATCTAAATTATATTGTTCTTTTTTTTTTCAATCTATAACATATTCACAAATATTTGTAAGTTAAAATCAGAATCATGTCTTTATAATTTGATTTTATTATTTATTTCTAATAAATAAATTTTGTTAATCACTGCTTTAAGTTATTTAATAATAGAATAGTTTTATATATGTGAATTTTCTCTTGTTCATAATCACAAAGATCACCTTTAAAGTCCACTCATTTTATGACAATTACTATTTTATTAGATGGCCAGAACGCTCAGTGTATCTGAAGGACCAGAGCATTAATAATGATCAGCATTGATAGAAGAATGATCTCAGCACTTTTGATGAATCATTTTTATAGTTATTGATTGCTTATATATGATGCCCTATACTTGGCATTGACTTGCTAGGTGAGGATTAGCCTAGATTTTACTGTATTACTTGAAAATTCCAGTCGCAAGGATGATAATTGACTATTTGATATTTGCTGGTGATGTTATGTTTATAACTTATTTGATTATGCTCTTTTTTTTTCTTTATGGGGATAATTTACATCTCCCTTGATCTACCCATGATTACTTCATATTCCATACCTTTACAATATATTGATGCAACTAGCTGTGCCACCAAAAAATGATCAAAAGAGTACAAAGGAATGATAAGAGTGGGGGGAAATTATGTCCTAATTAGAAAATAGAAGACCATGCATCTACCAATAAATATATCTTCAATTTGAAAATACAAGAATAATAAGCAAAGGAGATAAGATATAAAAAAAAGAAAATTTTAAAAGGCTGTTTATGTGAGAATAGCAAATAACTCCATAAGTCAACCTAGTTTGACACTCTATAATGTTTGAAAACAATTCATTAACTCTGCCTTGAAATTAAAAAAAAAAATATGGACGATTCTCATAGACAGGCATATAGAATTTCAACAGACTGTTGTTGCCTTTGATAGAATAGTTAGTTGTTAAAACATCACTTTGAATACAATATTCATGTATCGAAAGATAGACAGATTGATTACTATGAAGCCGGCAACATCTGAAGAAAAGAAAATACCACTCAAAACATTATATAGTGACTGTGTTTTATTACTAACAGTTTAAATAACTTTTAATTTATTTTTTCTCAAAATATTTTAGTCCAACATACAGCAAAAATTTGCCATAAAAATATATTAAATAATAATACTCAACAAATTGTGGTGCAAATATGTTTGCAATGTATGTAAACAAACTAAAATCAGTTTTAAAGTATTAACTTATAAAAAGTGAATATTATATACATAAACATTAATTTACTTAAATATATATTGACTTTTTTTAATCATAAAAATGTTATATAATATCAACATATACCACTTAATTCTCTGCCCAAAGACAAGTTGAAATAACTACATAATAGATTCACTTGATCAATGTCAGTAGCGGTTTAAAGCTATATGTAAAATAATGAAGATTCTTAATCATTAAGCTATATAATAACATTTAACACAGTCCAAAATTTTTCAGGAATCTTGCAATAGCCAATTTAGTAACAAATTTAAGCATCAAAGTGTTTGAAAAATCAGGAAATATATATTCTGTAAACATTCAATCATGCTAAAATGGAATTGTGTCAAGCTCTTTGGCTTATAGATACCTAATTTATCAAATCCATTAATAATTAATTACTGAAGCTTTTCAAAATTAAAAGCTATATAATAATCAATAAAAGCTCATCAATATTTTCTATTACATGTCTTTCACAACTTTATTCCTTGAATAGTAAAAAATCAATATAAAGGTTTAATAAACTAATGATCAGTTTCTCAAGCTAATGCGCTTTATGAATCACTTTTATGTATTATCTCAATTTCAAAAAACCCTTGCATATAATAAAATTATTACTTTAATATGCATGTATTTTATATAGAAACCTATTTATTTTAATTGCAATAAATGTAAAAATTGAGATTTCACAGAGAACAGGGGAATAACTACAGTTACATCTAGAATTCATTAAATATATATACACACACATACACAATAAGACATACATATCCTTAAAAATTATATTTTAAAAATATTTGATATATGAATAAAAATTAAAAATGCACAGACAATTTGCAATAAAAATAGATATGCAGCTATATACTACAGAAACATTCACTACAACGAATATATATATATAAGGCATATAATTTATCTTTTCAGCAGCATTTAAAACTTCAACTTTATATAGCAAAAACAGTTCTTTAGGACTGTACTAGAAAAAATAAAACAATTTCCTTTCACCTTCGATATTTTCAAATGTCAACATATTCTCTTCATGCACCTCATAACTTTCCTAAAGTTGGAAGACTTAGTAATAAACAACTTTATTAATCCAGATTTTTAAAAAAATCAACATCCTATTCATTTTTATTAAAAAAATATAATTTAATGATTCTGTTTATTCTGCCATCTATTATCAACTTTCACATTTTTTTTTACAAAAAAGAAAGTTTATTTTTTAAAATAATAAACTGATTTGTCATTCTGGCAATGTGTAGGTGAGAAAATGTATAACTACCCAGCAAGAATTCCTTCCAATTAATATTTTTTTCCCAAAATGGGGAGTACTCTAATCACTGAGCCAGTAAATTTTAACTGTGAACAATATGTGCAAATATATATTGGTGTGGGCAAATATATATGCGTAAGTATGAAAAAAAGAGAAGTAAATATATATACCTGAAGTAAAAAGCTTTCCCTTCATTTTCATGGTCATGGATTTAAATGAGAAAATTTTTTATACTTATACTTATCTTGATCAATGAAGAATAAATAAAAGCACATATCAATGATGGCTTTGGAATTTAAGAATTCAGCTTACCAAAAGTAAATGTTTATGGTAAAATATTTACACCTAATCTATCTATAATTAAGTATAATGAAATAATAGATGTGTTATGACTTTTTTTAAAACAGTGTTGCATTTAAAAATAAATAAGGATATAATAGTATTTTTTTAACAGTATTAATAATAATAATTACATATTATTTTATGAAAAGAAACCTAAAATTACTTTGAATATTAATTTAATATAAATGTATTCAATAACAAGACAACAAAAAACCTGAATAAGTAAAATGTTTTCTCTGATCTCTGCTAATGATTGTCTTAAAAGTAAATATTAATTGCCTTTTTTTTTACATTTTAAAAAAAAATTAATTTATAATTATCAGCACAAAATTTGAAATGCACTAAAATTATTTTTAAGGAAGAATTATTCTATTGTATTTACAGAAACTAAAAATTGGAAATAAAAGACTAAAATAACATTCTTAGCACTATATTTAAATTGCTTAATCCTATTAGATGAATCATATCTAGTAAAAATAGAATTTAATGTAATTTTCATTATCAAATTGCATGAAAATATAAGTATTTCTCTTAATCACAGAATTCATCTTTCCAAATGTAGCATATAAACAAAAACAAGACAGTGCCATTAGTATTATAAAAATTGATGAGACAGGTACATAATCAATACTAGTGTTAGTTAAACTAAATCGATATTGACCTTGTTATTAAAGTTCAAAGGATTCAATTAAGTTATTATTTTATTATGAAGTTCTGCTGTAAAGCTTGTCTGCCTATAATTAGTAAATACTTAATTTATAATGCTCTAAATTGTTGCCAGATTGATGATGAGTTCAAAATCTCAAGATATTTCATATACATCTATTGCATTATATTAAGATAATTTTGGCATCTGTTCAGAAAATATAAAAAAAATTATTAGCAATAACAATTAGAATGCAAATTTAATGCCCTCTTTACATAGACAAACTATGGGCAGAAGGATATTATTAATGTTATATATATATATATAGAAGATATCACCATTGATTATATCTCACCAATTTCAGAAAGACATCATTAATTATAACTTTTTCACTAATAAAAGCAAATTACCATATGAATAATGTTAGCATTTTATTGGGACAATAAAATTACATCTGATATCTACTTTTACACATCACATATAATAGCACTTAAATATTGTATGAGTATTAATACTATACTGCACATCTATTTATTTGAAATAAATACGCATTAATATTATAAAATGAAATTATATGAATTTAAAAAAAAAAAAATTGTACTTCTTTAATAAGAAAAACTTGGCAGGAATTAAATGATTGCTAATGATTTAAAAAAAAAAAAACAACAATCAAATATTGTCTAATTTTTGAACATTATTGAAATAAATTTCTTAACAGAACTGTAGCACTTTTATATTACATTGTGTTCAAATAGAAAAACCCAATAAGAAATAGGTTTGTTTTTTAATAATTAATCATGAACCACTAAACATCACATGATCACTATCTCATACTAGCACATAATTGTTATTAAACAATTCAAAACAAAGCAAAACTCTCCATATAGAGATCCTAAGATCTAGGTGCAGTGCTCTCAGATCCAAGGCTCCTCACTGATGAAGGCCACAAGCCAGAAACTAGTCTGGGGATATTGGATGAGTAGACACTAGATAGGGATTTTATGCACAAGCCTTCTGGCATCCATTGATTGCTCTTGTTAGCACAAGATGGCACTACTATATGGAGAGTTTTGCTTTGTTTTGAATTGTTTAATTAATCATGATTTCACATTTTGTAAAAAGTTATTGTAGCCTTTGGATTATTGGATCCATCTTTATTTCAATCAAAATTTCATTGTCTTCCATCAGTTTTTACTTCGCCAATCATCGCTTGATTCATTTCTTCGAATTTGGCAATTGTTATCACAAAAAAAATGCAATTCTAACAAATCTCAGCTATCAATTTCAATCACATCATGAAGTATCCTTTTCACTAGTTACAATTTCCACATTCATGACATAACAGTTAACCTTTCAAATCTGTATATAGTTTTTGGATATAAATATTTTTAGCACTGGTTCTTTAAGCAGTAAGTTAGAAGCACCCAAGTTTAGCCATATAATCTACCATATGTTTTAAGTTATATTATAAAGTAAGTCTCCACCATTATAATATATATATTTATCTATATTTTTTTGTCCAAAGACAGGTAAAGTGCAATCAATTGATAATCCTTGATTATCATTAGTAGTCATTTGCCATTACTTGCTAATAAAGATTATTTTTAACATTTTAAGCTATATTATACTTAAAGGTGTATGTAATTTGGTATATAAAAAGATTGTAGAAGTAATTGGATTTGGTAAATATTGTATAAAAAAATTCTGAACAAATTATTAATAAGTTAAGGAATATTAAGTTAAATAGAAATGGAATGATTGTTTCATTTGATATTGAGAAAATGTACCAAAGTGTACCTAGAAAGGATAGTACAGAAATAGTTATGACTAAATTGAAAATATGTAATGATTTGTCAGAGGATTGGATATATATTATTTATGAAACATTACTAATGGTAGATGATTCTTTGTATTTTAAATATAAGGAAGAATTTTGGAGTATAGAAAAGGGATGGGTTATAGGGTGTTCAATAAGTGGAATATTATCATCAGTAGTTGTAGGTAGTATACAGGAGGGTGTAGAAGATGAGTTTATAAAGAATAAAGGAATTATAGAATATTATAGGTATGTGGATATTATTGTTATTGGAAATGGTATATTCAAAATTTTTAATGAACTGAATAATAATAAATATAAAATTAGGTTTACAGTGAAGAAAGAGATAAATGGATTAAAATACTTAGATATTTTTGTGAAGAGAGGAATGATGAATGAAATAGTGGTAAAGCATTATATTAAAGATAAAAAATTTAGAGGTTTAATTTATCTAAAATCATATCATCCATTATGTCAAAAAGTAGGGGTTTTAAAGGGATTTAAGTTAAAGAATGATAAACTTACATTAGATAAGAACGAGACATATGAGCAAAAATTAGAAGTAGAGAATGATTATATTAATATAGGATATAAAAGAAAAGTAATTAAAACAATTTTTAGAAATCAAAATATAAATAGTAGAAATAAGTATGATGAGAAGTGGATGTTTATTCGTATTCAAGGGATGTCTACAAAAAATTAGTAAGAGAGAAGTTACCAAATGACATAAGAATAGCTTGGGAAAATAATAAGTCTTTGGGTAGATGGTTATGTAATACAAATAAGATAGATAGTATGAATAGTAAGGGAGAATGGTTTATAAAATTAAATGTGGAAGTTGTAATAAGGTATATATATGAGACAGGACGGATGATAAGTGACAGAGGGAATGAGCATGATTGAGCGATTAATAGGAAAGATATTAGATCAGATCCATAAATATATTATTTAAATACTGGTCATAAAATGGAGTGTGAGAAGAATATTAGTTATAAAACATATAAAAGATTACTGAAAAAGGATATGTTATGAAACTTTATACATTCAGAAAAAATTTGGACAGATGTGTAAATATAATTAAAGGTCAAGCAAGATTAGATGGAAAATGGGCATTATTAGATAATTGGAAGATTTAAAAATTATGGTAAAAATATCAGGGTTGAATTGTGAATGAGGGTTTATAAAAAAAGAGGGGAGTTGAATATTTATTTATTTCAAAAGTAACCTCTATTGGAAAGTTACAATGGTTCTTACGATTCAAAATGAGCAGGAACCACATGTCTACCTGCCCATGTGGATCACAGAGAATACAGAGCTTTACATATTAAGAGGTCAACGAGGGATATTACATAGCATTTAAAAATTCCGAATTTCGAGACATCAATACAATGCAACTAAGGCACCATGTTGTTTAAATTAGCGGAACATCCAGCAAGAGCCAATCCGCACCTTCAAGCATTAAAGCCCCAAAATCCAAAATGATTGAAGACCGTACCTTACATCTTATATCATTTTAGTATCATTTGTTACAAACAATCAGAATAACACAAAAATGAATAAAATTAAAACAAGTCACATATGCATAAGAATTATTTTCCCCCTATGATTACCCATTTGCACTCAGGGATTTAAAATTCAGAAATGATGCCAATAGGGGAGTCCAAATAGGCAGGGACCACATTCTGTCTACAGGACCATGTGGATCACGGGGATTACAATGTTTTACATATTAATTTGTCAATAATCTTAAATTACATTCAACACATTTGCTTGAGGTGCATCGAAGCCTACTATAATTAAGCAGACCTTGTCAATGGTTTACATAAATAACATGGGTGTATATACACTTGTTCAACAAGGAAACAACATAAAAAGCATTACGACTATGAACGTGAAGCCCGATGTCCCATGACTTCAATCTGTCAAACAGCAATTCAAATTGACAAAATTACAATGCTTTATATTTTACAAGATTAATATGTAAAGCTCTGTATTCTCTCTGTGATTCACATGGTCAGGTAGACAGTATGTAGTCCCTGCCCATTTGAAATAATAAAAACCGTTGTAACTTTCCAATAAAGGTTACTTTTGAAAGATAAGCCACCTATACATAAAACATTTTTTATATTCTCTTCTCAAAGACAGGCTAAATGCAAACAAATGATAATACTTGATTAACATCAATGATCATTTGCCATTGTTTTGATGTATATTTTTGAGCTATATTATAAAAAATAAAATCTACATTATAAAATATGTATCTATGGTCTCTATCAAATTACATACAACCAAGTGATAACACTTAATAGTTAGTGGTCGTTTGCTATTGCTTGCTACCATTAACTCATTTTAATACATTTTGAGCTATAAAATATAAGGATCTATATACTCTGTCTAAAGACAGATTAATTCAATAGCTTACCATTGATTCGCTCTAACATATAACTTCCTAGTTTATTAGTGTTTCGCACATTGATTTTAATTTATCCAAAAAAAAAAAAAGATCTTCATTATTTAGTTGATCCCCTTCCCCAAGTTTTATCCAGTTCTATTTTTCGAAGTGTAGAAATTATCTCTATCTTGAAAAACATCATCTTGACAAATGTACTATTTCTAGATCAATTGAGACAGATTAAAGGAAAACGTTTGTTTCTTTTTTTAATGGAAAGGGGGGGGGGGTCAACAAGTTATTCTTTAAAACTTGTCAGCTAATGAATTTTCATTCATTTTATCAACGAAAGATTTATACGTTTTTTTTTAACAAAATAATGCATTTTTATAAGGAAAGTTGATTTTAGATTTATTAAATAAAAAATGACAGCGATTAAATAAAAAAATTTATCATATTTTACACATTAAAATTTCATCAAAAAAATTGTGATTAAAATAAATATTACTTATATATAAACTTGTAAAAATCAGCATCAAACAACCACCGTAGGAAGAAAAATTTACTACTCACCAAAAGTAAGCATTACCTGACGACATCTGGTGGAGAGAAAAATCATAAGTCTGGAATATGTTGATTTCTATTTCTAAAAATTGGTTTCATACTCATAAAAATAGATTAATGTATTTTTCTTTATCTGAATTTCCATTCTCCATTGTGAAATATCATAAATATACTCTTTTAAACATCACATGACTACCACCTCTTATGCTTGTGTATAACTGTTGTTAAAACAGGCAAAACTCACAATATATATTGCCAAACAGCATGCTAGAGTAATCAATGGATATTGGATGAGTAGGCACTAGATGGGGATTTTATGCACAAGCCTTCTAGCATCCATTGATTACTCTAGCTTGCTGTGTGTGGCAATATATATAGTGAGTTCTGCCTGTTTTAACAACAGTTATACACAAGCATAAGAGGTGGTAGTCATGTGATGTTTATTGGCTTAAAACCAATCCTGCCTAATAGGATAGTGGTGGCTATGGTTATTAAAGAACCAACGACACCAAAATGTATGAGTACTGAACTGGATTCAGACCCATATGGCTATATAAGCTAATGGGCTTGGATTGAAAACATTAAGGTGTTTTCAGTTTAAGACTCATAGTTTTGTAGTTAAATGGAGATAAAAGGTGGTTGCTGGAGAGTTGCATTAGATCCTAAGATCTAGGTGCAGTGCTCTCAGATCCAAGGCTCCTCAATGACGAAGGCCATAAGCCAGAAACTAGCCTGGGGATATTGGATGAGTAGGCACTAGATGGGGATTTTATGCACAAGCCTTCTGGCATCCATTGATTACTCTAGCTTGCTGTGTGTGGCAATATGTATAGTGAGTTTTGCCTGTTTTTAAATATACTCTTTTCATGCATAAAGAATAATTTAATTTTACATATATGATACTAATTTTATTCCCTTCGTTTTGACTCATAATACATCTAATAAAATTTCTTCCTGTATTTTTATCCATAGATAATTTACTATTACTTCCAAAGCAGTCATATATTTTTGGAATCAAGTAAAAAAAAAAAACTTAGAATAGTTTTATCTATTATCTGGAGCAAAGAAAACATTTTTGATTTTGCAAATATTAAAAGACCAATATTCCTTATTAATAATCCTGTATACAGATGTGCATCTTTTCTTTTAATTTCTTTTGTTCAAAGAAAACAGAGAAAATATCTCTCTAGAGATGTTCATGTTTTTGATCTACATCAAACCTGTTCAATATTTTTGTGCATTCAAGATAACTTTTTTAAAGAAGCAATTTTACAATCTACTCATATATGGAAAGAGAATATGCTAGAATTTGACAATGCACTAACTTATCAGTTTTATCAAAATGGGTATAGGAAGAACTGGGTATTTTTAAGGACTGACCAAAATGTTGATCAATTAAAGAATTTCTAATTTTTGATTTTATGATATTCATATCTGAAAATATTATAAATACTAAAAATTGAAGTATTTTATATGCAATATTTTTGTCAATACGAGTCAGGGAGAATGTAAAACCACATCATGATCAAATGCTTTGACAAAGTCCATGTTAAACTATTTTTTTTTATTAGATTATTAAGACTTTTTCATTATAAACAAAACATCAATTCCATTTTATAAATTATTTATGCCTATTCCTCTAGTATTTATATTTTTATATCTCTGAAAAATGATTCAATATATTTAATAAACCCAAAAATATTGACAAAAAATTAGACATGGGGTACAAAATCTCATAATTCGATTCATTTTTCTATAATTTAATAGCGAGAATCTCTGTTTTCATGAATAATCGGATAGTCAGTGAACATATTATGTGGTCTACTACAGGAATGATGAATCAAAAGGGCAATTTTTGCTTCTATAAATATGAAGAATTCTTACAAAAAAAGATTAATTATTTCATTTTGATTGAAAAGAAGTCCGGTCATTATTGTACAATGAAAAAATGAAACAAATAGGTAGAAATGACAAACATAAGAATTGAACTGGCCATTAAGGCTTTAAACAATTCAGGAGCAAAATTGATAAATAAATAAAAAAAAATAATAAGTTTTTTACCTTGTTGTAAAATTTCAAATACATAATTTTAAAAATGCCATACTTTTGGGAGAAAAAACATGAATAATTGAAGTAAAAAAAAAAAAAAACATAGATTTCAAAGCAAACAATAAAATTTTTAAAAAAATTAAGATTTTGAATCCATGCTTGTACTGATCACATAGATTTTTCACACAGCAATTAATTTTTTACTGATCTCGTTTTTGTGCTAATTATAAGCATTTTCGACTTATGAAACGTATCAAAAAAGCATCACATGACTTTACTCACTTTTAGCAGCTGCTTTAAAAACAGTAATTTATTCTATTTTTGCTACTCTAAAAATATCTAAGGTACTGGTTACCTCAATCTGTTTTTGCAGACAAGAAGTGCCACCAAGTGATGTACAGTGGCTAATAAACCAGTACCATATCTATTGTAATATTAAGTAATTAATAAATGATGGATGATAGTTATATTCATACCATTATACTAGTTTTTAGATATTGGTTTCAATATTGAAAAGCATTGACTTTATTATCATACATTTTGTTACCTTTATTTATATTATTCACTCTAACCTGTTTATAAAATTATATAAGTCAGACATTTTACCCCCAATTATATAAGATCTCAGTTTTATGATAATGAATCAAAGATGCCTGCAATTAGTTCAATACTGGATATATAGCTCGCCATTCAAAATCAACAGCATAACCCAAATTTATTGTCAAATAACCGCTGAAAGAATTACAAGAAGAAAAAAGTTTATATAATCAGAAAAATAATTTGTTTGATTGTAATGCATTATAATCATAATAAAAAAAGAATAATTTCTGAAAAGCAGCTTTATTAACATCAAAGAATCTTTGCTGGCAGTATGAACTAAGAAAACCCTTTAACCAATAAGATTTCACTGCTTCATACACACTCTTAGATTAAAAAAAAAAAATTTAAATAGCTTTACATTGTATTTTAGATAAATTATCTAATAATAAGAATAGAGAACACTTAAATGTTGTCATTCATTACAAAGAGCATATTAAGAAGCAAATGAGAGAGAAGGAAAATGTTAGGTGGGATAACTACTTTTAAAAAAGAAATAGCTAGAATATATGAGAGATAGTGACCTGGGCCAACTGATGAGTGCTGGTTCAGCATGAAATGCATCTGTCTTTTATTATATCTTTATTTATATGAATTTAAAAAGAATGGGGAAGTATGGATGTGTTTATTATATCTACTAGAATATAGACTGAAATGTTATGAACTTAAATAAGAAATTAATGGAGGAAATTAATAGTAAAGAAAAAAGGGGACATATGAAAAATTTTGGAGACATATGAAGATCAAAAATGAGAAAGGATATTAAATACAGAAATAAGCAATTGTGAAGATAGGGAAGAAGTTTAAAAAATACTTAATGAATTTATAAAAAAAAATAAAAAATAATAACTTTGGATGAAAAAGTTGATAAGAAAATATAATTCATTATAAAGCTTAATTTATGAGAAGATGGGGAGTGATAATACGGAATTATATAGGTAGCTTGAAAAAAAAAAAAGATTAAACAGTATGACAATTGAAATGATAGGGGAAAATACGCAACACTTAGTTTAATAAAAAGTTTTAATAAAATTACAATCAATAATAAAATTCCAGATAAATGGAATGGTAAGAAATGATTATTATGTCAAGGAAAGGGATAAAATTTTAAGTTAAATAACTATAGATTAGTAGCAATAACTTCCATAATTAATTAATTATTTGCATAAATCTGAATTATAAGATTAGGGCTTAAATGGAAGAAAATAAAATTCTGAGGGCATTTAAAGTGGATTTACTCAAGGACAAGAATAGGGGAATTATTTACTTATTAAACCTCAGTTGATTGAACTATAAGGCATTTTCAGATGTGGAAAAAGCTTATGATAAAATGGATAAAAATAGATTGAGATGTTTTAAAAATATAAGAAGACAGGATTATGTCATTACAAAGATAATTTTTATATGTACTAATTGAGGAATATAAATTCAGTGGAAGTTGACTGTGAAATTGGATAGAAACAGAATGGCCTGATATCACTTTTACTATATATGTTGTTTCTAAGTGAAGTTCGAAATAGAAAAATTAAAGATAGAGGAGATTTTTTTTAGCTGATATCAAGAAAATACAAAATGTGGCCTTTTTTTTTTTTTGCAGATCCTATGGCATTTTATAAAAATCAAGAGCTCTAAAGAGACTCTAAATATAACATCTCCATCAGTGGTAATGGTTACAAATTATTACAATTTTACCATTATCTTTCAATCAGCATATCAACTTGGGTAATAATAGCAGAATATCCATTTATCAGCAATGAGAAAAGTTAAATGAGTTGATTATGGAGCAGTCACATGAATGTAGAAATCTAAGCTTGGATGAAATCTGACAAAAATTCAAGTCTCATTCTGGCTCAAAACCCACGGCATAATGAATTTAAACACATTTTTTGTGTGTCTAAAATACAAATTAATTCATAGTTTAATTAATATCAATTGAAATACATTTTTTATACAAACTAACAGTAAGAAACAATTGTTATCATCAGTAGCTGATATATATAAACCAGGATAACTATATTATTTCCAGAAAATAAAGATAAAATTAGAAAGTTATGATTTAGGATGATTGTGGAAATCAATCCATAAACCAAAAATATAGATGCAGACATTATAAATTGTTTCTTAGTTTGACATCCCAACATGCTTACTTTTAATCTTCTCAACAGCACACTTGTCTTTTAGAAAAACTTGCTTTCAACTATATTGTATCTTCAGCCCCATTATCTCAAATGAAAACAATCAATATAGCATTTGTTTATAACACCATTATAATAATCTCTTACAAAATGTATAGGATATGCCACTCCTATAAAAATTATGTTCAACTTCACCATAAAATATTTTATTAACTTTTTTATTTGTTTTGCACATTCAATCCTACAAGTGAGTGTTTCTATCAATTGTAGATCCAGTTCCATTATATTCCATAAGCTAGAAAATATACAAATTGGTCTAATGATCTTATTCACATTCCTGAATTCAATTTTTCCCACATTTTCTATTATATTCAAAGTCGGTCTATATTTCATTGGCAAACAATAAATGTGACAGAAAGTTCTATGTTATAAATAATTACTACATGTGATGAAATATCCTTAATGCTTATTAAAATATCTAAATCCATCTTTCTATCTAAAAAGCTATCAAGAAATTTAAATTGACTTGCATTCTCAAATTGATAATGATAATAATTTGTCACTGAAGATTTTTTTTCAATTACTAAGCCAAATTCTTTTCAAGTTGCATTCAAGCATTAACAGATCATCCTTCAAATCTGCAGAAGTGACATAATTATCATGCTACTGTAAATCTAAAGGTCAAGAAAAAAAATTCTTACTTTTGATTGGATCAAATTAAAAACCACTATCAAACACATAATGCACTTTATTATGTGTTTCATAAAACTAAGTAAAAATGATTTTAAAATGAGTCATAAAATGTGGAAAATATTGGCACTAATTGCTATTTAACACCAGTTTTCAATTCAAATGCCTGATTTGCCACCAGAAGTAATAACTTTTCCTCTTACTACATGATGCAATGTATAGTATAAATACACTTTTGATGGATAACTAGCTAATTTTAAACAGTACTGACTTTCTTTCCAATTAACTAATCAATAAATGCTATATATTACTTGTATCTTTATTCCTAATATTTTTCTTATATTTGCTTGTTAACAAAAATTATGTTTCTAGTGCTTTTTGATTCTTTAAACCCATAAGAGTTTCTTGTAATCATTTACGATTAGAAACTATTCTGATGAAATCGATGGTACTTTTGCTATTGTAGATATTTAAATTTCAAACCTTAAGGTCTTTTCATATAATTATGTAATACTTGAAAAGTTTGAGATAAGCAAGTTGATATCAAGAGGTATAAAAAAAGAAAATTTTTATTTATTTAATAGCACTGAACCAGCTTTCAGTGAATTCTTTCCAGAATCATAGTGCAAAATGAAATTTCACCGCTGCAAGTCTGAATACATAGTGATTGAGAAAATATATATAATTTGTCATAATGTGGAAATTATGTTCCATTTCTTTTAGAGTGGAAAGCAAGAGTCCTTTCTGTTAATTGAATGTTGTTCTCTTGTAATTGCCTATGCTCCTTTAAATTTTCTTTTTCTACCATTCCCTTCTGTGCAAACTGTTTTACCATTCAAGGAAGAAAAGACATATCCCGTAACTAACTTGTGTTCAACAAAGATTGATTTGTGTTCGCAACTTTTGCTCTTTTATATAAATAGGTGTGGGGAGTGTACTTGAAAGGAGTTTTACCTTTGGTGTCATTTAGAAAATTGTTGAGAGAGGGAAGTGATGTAAATCCTATTCTAAATGTGTCTGCACATATTCTTTGGAGTTTTGTTGAGATACGAGAGATGTAAGGAAGGCTGAACCATGGTTTAACCGGGTTGTTGTTATTGAAAACTTTGTTAATGCTCTTGTAAAAAATTTCTACAATTTTAATTAATTTAGTATGATTATATCCAATGTCTGTTAAATCTCTAGCATATAATTCAGTGTTAGTTTTTCTGTCCACCTCATATTTATACAATTTTCTGTTTCTGTGTAAGAAACCTTTAAGACCTGCCATTTTGTGTTCGAATGGAACATTAAACTGGGGATGGATGACTCCTCTAACTTGAATTGGTTTTACATTCATCTTAAAATTGAGCACATTTTTGTTCCTTTGGATATGCAAGTCCAAAAAATTTATACTTTGGTTTATATCCTCATCTTCAATAGTTCATTCGAGAGACAATGCTATGTCTAGTTCTGCGTGAATATTAATAATTTTGTGCTCTGCAGCACATAAATTATGTCACCCACATATCTAATATATGTGTCAATTTCTGAAGGCTCTAAATATTTAGGTAAGTGAAGCTTTCCTAATTTTGACAGAACAGGTTGCTGATAATTCCACTGAGCAGCAATACCATCTACCCTCCACTCAACATTTAATAAAACTTATTCTTAGCACAAGCTTTTGTTTGTTGTTAACCCACTTCAAAACCTCATTTATGAAATCTTTCCTGTGCTGATTGTAATTAAATTTACTATAAAACTTCCTGTATAATGGTAATGGAAAAATCACTAGCACCGATCCACAGAATGCCTTTATGTCCAACAAGAAAAGTTTATAATATTAATTTTGACGTTTTTAAATTTTCTCAACATACTCATATGACTTGATGGTATAGGAGCCAAATCCAAGGTTTTTGATTAATCCAATCTGCTGTTTTCTTCATTGCTCTAAAATAACAAGCCCCAGTGAAGTTGATCATGAAATTGAATCATCAGTCTCAATGGAGAGCCTACTTTATGAAGCTTGATGTTTGCGAACATACAAAAAGCTATTGCTACCAATAGGTATATAGCAAGATACTCGACACATGTATATGCCTTGTTACAGAATTTACGCAAATTTGTCTTTACAGTAATTTACATTATATGAGGCAATGTTATTCTAATTTTAAATTTGTATTTTGTGCATTTATTTTGAGGTTGAATTCATCACCATTTACCAGGACTAACCTATAGCCATTGTCTTCTTTCATACATATAATGTTGTTATGTATACAATATTGGTTTACATCCATTATCTTGTTTGTCCAATCTTTGTTAGTTTTACTGATATTATGTGAATTAAGCAATATGGCTATTTTTTCAATTATTTTAACTTTCACCACTGTGTTTTCAAAATTTACTTTGATAATAACAATGACTTCCATTGTAGCAATTTCCAGACATCACCAATAAATTTCAAGCCTAGTTCTAGGACATTGCTGATTGGCTCCAGGGCCTGAATGCCGAAAGGTTCACCCAATTATTCAGCACTATGCTTTGTTTCATAGCTAGGAAATCTAATTTGTCATATTTCACCTTTAATTTTAATGCAATGATTCTGCAGTGGATTTCCACTGTGGCAAGGGTTATGACATTTTCCTCTGTTCATTTCAATCAACATTTTTCTAGTCTAAGATTCAAACAGCACACCCCTTAATTATATTACAAAGTAATACCATCTTCAAACTCTGAATCATTTTCTGACAATTATGTTTGTATTTATCCACAAATTACAACAATTCAGAATAACCTGATGAGTTAAGCATGATTTAAGAAATTGTATTCTTTCATGTTTAACTGTAATTCCTTTATTTATTTTAAACACCATCCTGTTTAATAGATGTGCATTCATTGTTCTGTAAATATGGAAATTTCAAACATTAAGCTCTTTTCATATAGTTATGTAATACTTGAAAACTTGAGATATGCAAGTTGATATGAAAAGGTATACAAAAACAAAATTTTTATTTATTTAAGAGCCCTAAGCCAACTTTTGGTAAATTCTTGCCAGAATCAACCTCGCAGTTACAAGTCCAAATATATAGTGATTAAGAAATATGTAAACTTGTCCCAGTATGCAAATTTTAATTCCATTTCTTGGATAATGGAACATAGGAGTTCTTTCTGTTAACAGAATGTGGGTCCCTTGCAATTCCTATGCTTCTTTAAATTTTCTTTTTCTATCATTCCTCTCTGTGCAAACTGTTTTAACATTTGAGGGAGAAAAGTTGTATCCCATAACCAACTCGTGTTCAACAAAGATTGACTTGTGTTTGTGACTAAATGTTTACTTTTTTATATAAATATGGATGCTGGACAATTGTCGTTGGTCGATTAGTGTGAGATTCTCCATAATATACTGCACTGCAAGACATAGCAGTGCATAAGATCTTATATATGATTCGGGGAATGTGTTCAAAATTTTTATCTTTGGTGTCATTTAGAAGATTATTGAGAGAGGGAGGTGATGTAAATCCTACTCTAAATGTGTCGAACAGATTCTTCGAAGTTTCATTGAGATACTAGGGATGTAAGGAAGGCCGATCCGTCGTTTAGCCAGTTGTTGTTATTGGGAACTTTGTTAATGCTTTCATAATTTTTTTTTACAATTTTTAATTAATTTAGTATGATTATATCCAATGTCTGTTAAGTCTCTAACATATAATTCAATGTTAGCTTTATCTGTCCCCTCATATTTATATAATTTTCTATTTCTATGTAAGAAACATAAGACGCCATTTTGTGTTTGAATAGAACATTAGATTAGAATCGATGACTCCTCTACTAACTTGAATTGATTTTACATTCATCTTAAAATTGACTGCATTTTGTTCTTTTGGATATGTAAGTCCAAAATATTTATACTTTGATTTATGTCCTCATCTTCAATAGACCATTCGAGAAGTGATGCTCTCTCTAGTGTTTGCGCCAAGGGAAGGTTTTATGAAATGACAAGTGGATGGCCTATGGGACTGCCACTCAGCGATATTATCAGCAGCGTAGTTCTCTCAAAATTTGAAAGTCTTATCCTACCTAAGTATTTGGACCCTTCCGTGACATAAATATTAGATACGTAGACAATGTATTCATATGTACTGCACAGCACAAAATTATTAATATTCATGCAGAACTAGACAGAGCAGTCTCTTGAATGGACTATTGAAGATAAGGACATAAACCAAAGTATAAAGCAAAATTTAGTCGCAAACACAAGTCAGTCTTTGTTGAACATGAGTTGGCTACAAAACACATCTTTTCTCCCTCGGATGTTTGCAGAGAGGAATGCTAGAAAAAAAAAAAATTTAAAGAAGCATGGGCAATTGCAAGGGACCCACATTTAATTAACATAAAAATTTTTTTGTGTTCCACTATCAATTTGCATACTGGGACAAATTTACATATTTCTCAATCACTATATATTCAGACTTTCAACTGCAAGGTTTTATTCTGCACTATGATTCTGGTGAGAATTTATCAAAAACTGGCTTAGTGCTATTAAATAAATAAATCAACTTCCATATTGTAAATAATAATGATATTCTACGATAATTAAGATACTTTCCTATTCTATTTATTTTCTACACTTTACAAGATCATATGGTAATATCTTTGCTAGCTTGTATAATTCTATAAAGTTCCAATAGTTTTGAAGGAAATATCATATTTAAAACTCCCCAGAAACTCAGGTTTCGCAAGCTTTCCATCTTTATAATCATAATTATTTTAACTTCAATAAGCTGGTTAGCTCATCCAAATCTAAATCAATAACTGATAGAAAGAATATATCATTAAATAAAATTGCATGAATTCTTGTATCATTATTCAAAAGAGGATTAAAACATTCTGTCATTAAAATATCATCATAATCATATAAAAATGTCATTCATTAATTTAATATATCACTTTTCAATTACATACATCGTTTTTTGTTGTTGTTTTTTTAAATTAAAGACATAACCATTTCTCTTTGCACTTTAAATCCAAAATCATTCTTAACTTGTTATCAATCACTGAATTTTTACCTTTAAATTCCTATCTTGATTATGAAATGACATATTCATTTTATTATTCAGTAAGTAGAAAATGCTATGATCCATTAATTAAGTCATTAATTATAAAATAATTGATAAGTAACTAATTAGAAAATATCTCTTTTAGTAAGCCCAACTTGGATCCATAACACCCTTTGAAAGAATTCCATGCATACCTCACTAATGTGACCAAACTGAAATCTATAATCCAAAATTTAGCATTTTAATGCTGTTAGACCACTAATAATTTTCTTTTCGAGAACAATTATTAAATTTTCTATCAATAAATTTCAGACTGAATTTTTCATAATGCCAACGTAATTTTATCACTGGAATGCACTAATCTATAGTCTGTCTAATAGTCCGAATGTAATGCTCATGATATATTTAGTTATTTTCCATTGTAATGTATAATTATATCATAATTCATATAATGTCATTGTTTATAGGAAATATGCATCCAAATTTCTTCATAACTATTAAATGCTTTTATATTAACTTGCCCTGTCTGTGTATGTTTCTATTTGTATGTCCACATTTTTGAATCTTTAAGCGTGAAAAAAAAACTTCCCATTTACAAATCAAACTCACATCCTTACAAGAACTCACCTTCTTACACTCCTCCAAAAAACTTAACAACTGAGCCAAAAGAAATATTACATTTGTAAAATAAAACTTTGTTAATATTGATTTAACTCGTATTTAATTAAATTAATTAAAAAGCCAATACATAATTTTATATAGTAGACAATCATGATATCTAAATTTAGAATTCGTTTGTTAGAGAACATACTTTCTATTTTCACATATTATTTTGTCAGATTTTTTTGTACTTGTAACCATTTTGTAAAAAAAAAAAATTTTTAAATAATGCTTTTATGTAAATAGCCAACTAAAAAGTAGAGAAATAACAAAGTAATCTGCTTCTCAGTTAATTTGCCATTCTTGGAAAATATCTGAGATCTTAAGAATCTACACTTGTTATAAAACAACTTTAAATTTCAGGATTGTTGTTGTGTCATAAAAGCATTTGAGGCTCAGATAAATCATAAAAATCAAAAAGGTCTCAAATGCTTTTATGAAACAACAACATTCCTGAAATTTAAAGTTGTTTTATAACAAGTGTAGATTCTTAAGATCTCAGATATTTTCCAAGAATGGCAAATTAATCATGAAGCAGATTACTTTGATATTTTTCTACTTTTTAATCAGCTATTTACATAAAAGTATTATTTAAAATATTTTTATACATATTTTTTTTTATCCTTCTATTCTAAAAAAATCATTTTTGATATTTAAGTCGAGTGTTATACAAAATTAATAAAAAATCAAGTATTTACAAAAATTTTAATTCATAGTTTTCTAATATTCATATAAGTACAGCCACAAAACACTTTAAAAAAAGAAAAAAATTCAGTCACTTATTGAACTGATACAATAGGATTACTCATCAAAAATAAAAGCTTTCTAAATGTAAACTAACATAATCTAACACTGGAATGTAACAATCTTTCCAAAAATAAGATGCCTAGTTAAATAATCATCACAAATCCAATACATGCAATCTCTTTTCACTTAAGGAACTGCTCTTCCAAAAAATATTATAGCCATTTCATCCATGCAATCAAATTTTAATTATGAAAACTTTTTTCCAGTAAAAGCAGTCAATCTAGCACTTTGATAATGAATTAACGACAAACACTATTTTATGTTCTGCTCTTATGGCATCAATACCAATACCAAGTAAAAGTCTTAATTCCATGTAGCAATATTCAAGGAAAGTAGTGCAAGTTATTTCTATTACAATATCCATCTTGCTAGACTTTTTGAGACATTAATTTAAGACTCCTTTTTCTATATAGTTCCTCATTCATGAAGGCAACGAGTATATAAATAGGGATCTCTATGCATATAATCATTTGCAGAATAAATCTTCTGCCCTATATGCAATTCCAAGCTAATTATATTTATTGTGTTAAATCCAGCTAAGGACTCTCAGCTAATTGCTATTTGATCTCCATCAATTCATTCCAAATGCAGAGCTTTATATACTTCAATTACATTTTTTTTTAAAAAGTACTGTTTATGTAATTAAGATGAAAAATGGTTACACAAATATAAATGTTCTCATCAACAATAAATGAAGAGCTAAATGATAACATTGGAAATCATAATGACTATTAAAAAAGGGGTAAAAGAGCATGAAATAGAGTGCAGAGATAAGTAAAGACTGCTTATATTGGAATTATCACCTAGCCTTTGAATAATCTTTAAAGCAGCATATACTTTTGCTGGAGGACTGCTTTTGTATTTAAGTAATCTTTACATCTGAAGTCATTCCATTATTTGCCAAATGTTGAAACTAATCAATAATCCAAGTTCAACACCCAATATCTGAACAATGATCTATATAAAATTGTTATATCTTTTTGTGCATCTGAACAAGAGCCCCCCCCCCCCCAATATATATTAATAAAACGTGGAGTAGTTTGCTTAAAGAATATAGCTTTTTTTAACCGTTCTAAAATATGTGTTTTTAAATAATAATTTTAACTATAAAATGTTTTTTTGTTTATTTTGGATTAATTTTATATTTAACAATCTTGCAAAAAAATAATAGCTGTTTATCCTGAAAAGTTTTATCATTTCTTTTTATAGTGTTTTTTTAAGCTTCTTGTATTACTATTTTATTAATACGTAAATTAGTTACTTGTTGTGATTGCTTCATTAATAAAATAACCACGACAAAAAACGATGGCTAACTTTAAATATTCTATAAACAATAGTTAGACAATGTTTTTCTTTTTATAATGAAGATGATTAAAAAAAAACTTAAATGTGTAAATTCTGCAGATATCTTTACTACAGGTCACGAGTATTTACTACAAGTGAATAATAATAATAAGATACACATGCAATCAAATGTCTGATTGTCTTCAAGTATATCAACATTTCATAATCATACATCTTTAATTAACATTCATAGAATTAATGATAGCACCTTGAGGAGCAATAAAACAATAGAAAACGTCTTCCCTCAATTTGCATAAGCCTATTTTGAAACATAATCAAGAACAAAGACTCACTCATTATCATCAGAAATCATATCCCTAGAACCAATAATTTTATTAATATTTAGATCTGCTTAAAGTTGAATTATAAACCTGAAAGTAACAAAAGAAAAACTGATATCAAAAACTGAAAGAAGTGACTTCGAATTAATTAAAACTTTCTTTAATAAAATAAAAAATTGATAGCTTGACGTAAAAATATGCAGAATTTTAAATAAGATATAATACACTATTATCTTATTTTTAAAAGCAATTTTATTTCCTATTTCAACTAAACCCGCAACATTCATCAGAGATCTGTAAACATTTTACTATACATTTCATATGTAAATATCAACCAAAAATACAGTTCAACTTTTTTGATTTTAAATGATTATTACTACAGAAAATAAAACATATTTTGTAAAAGCAAGCCTTAATCATGTATAAAAAAACAATTAACCATTATATGTTGTTTTATACAATTGTTTCTTAAATTATATTGAGAACCTCTATTTTATAAAATTATTGTAAAAGTGAACACAGTTATTACACTTTTTTTTTTTATATGCTTTTAATTTTTTTTATATGCTTTTTTTTGTCTGTCTGTTTGTGAAATCTTGTAATTCAATTTTCATTCACTTTCCAATGTAGTGAAAATGTTACATACATATGTATTTCTTCCTCTTTTTTTAAGAATTTGCATACAATGTTAGCAAAAATTAAATTTTTTTCATTTTATATGGGATTTCTTTACAATACTGCCATTTAGTCATATTAAATTGTATCTAAACTTTCTTATTTCCTATATAAAATTAAAAAGTAAAAAAAAAAAAAACTTTTTATATAAATGCACTAAAAAATAAAAATTCTTCAGCTTTCACAAATAAAAGCATGAGGGTAATCATGTTTAGAAATTTATAAGTCAGATTCTTAAAAATTTGTTTAAATAAACTCATGTTTAGAAATTTATAAGTCAGATTCTTAAAAATTTGTTTAAATAAACTCGCAACTAACATTGGCATTAAAGCAAAAAAGTGGGCATGATTTTTGGGAATCTGATTTGTGTGAATTTCTAAACTGAATCACCCCCATGTTTTTATTTTTAAAAGCTGAAGAAATTTATTTTTTTTACTTTATAATGCACTTTTTACTTTTTGGTGCATTTATATTTATATATAAGGTTTAGTGTTTTGTTTTTAATTTGTTGCAAATTACATTTAATTTACAATTGTGGTCATTTTAAATTGAAAAAAATTGAAGTGTATTTGTAATTGATATTTAACATATTATAAAATGTAATATAATAGAATATAAAATGTTTAATCTCTGAAGAAAGCTGCAGATTCACTGAAAAAAGTTAGTAAAACAGGCAAAACTCTCCATACAGTAGCGCCACTCAGTGCAGGCCAGAGTTGCATTAGATCCTAAGATCTAGGTGCAGTGCAAGGCTCCTCACTGACAAAGGCCACAAGCCAGAAACTAGTCTGGGGATATTGGATGAATAGGCACTAGATAGGGATTTTATGCACAAGAAGTAAAATGTGCCAAATTAAAAATTTAACCCATTATTGATAGATACTTTGAGATATTATTATTGTAAATATATACACATATTCAAAGGAAATCGGAAAGTGCAAATAATTTTATTCCAAAATAAACTTATCTAATTATAAACCTTTTTTTTTTTTTTAGAAGTATCTTGCCTAAAGTTATATGAATTAATGTTTTCATCATCTTTTTATTGCTCAGTTTGTATAATTTTTTACCTGTTTTTTTTTTTTCTTTTTAAAACAATTTTATGCCCTAACTTTTTTCAAACATCACATGATCACTATTTCTTATGCTTGCTCATAACTGTTATTAAAACAGGCAAAACTCTCCATACAGTAGTGCCACTCAGTGCAAGTCAGAGTTGCACTAGATTCTAAGATCTAGGTGCAGTGCTCTCAGATCCAAGGCTCATCACTGACAAAGGCCACAAGCCAGAAACTAGTCTGGGGATATTGGATGAGTAGGCACTAGATAGGAATTTTATGCACAAGCCTTCTGGTATCCATTGATTACTCTGGCTTGCACTGAGTGGCATTACTGTATGGAGAGTTTTGCATGCTTTAATAAGTTATGAGCAAGCATAAGAAATGGTGATCATGTGATGTTTGAAAAAAGTTAGGGCATAAAATTGTTTTAAAAAGAAAAAAAAAAAAAACAGGTAAAAAATTATACATTAAACTGAGCAATAAAAAGATGATGAAGACATTAATTCATATAATTTAGGCAAGATTCTTCTAAAAAAAAAAAAAAGATGTATAATTAGATAAGTTTATTTTGGAATAAAATTATTTGCATTTTCCGATTTCCTTTAATTATATGTATATATTTACAATAATAATAATATCTCACAGTATCTATCAATAACGGGTTAAATTTTTAATTTGGTTCATTTTGCTTCTTTTTTTTTTTAATTTTTAGTTTTAATAATTATTTTCTTTTATTTAATTTGTATTCTTAGGAATTAAGGAATTGCTTAAGGGTTATTACTCAAATATTTGTACAAATAAATTATACGATATTAACGAGTAATAAGATATAAAAAAAAAAAAAAAGTAAATGAAGGAAGAACAAATGAATACCTAACAAATTCAGAAAACACGGATAAATAAATTGACAAAGCAAATAATTGTCACATCTAAGATATAATCTATACGTTCTATAACAAAACATAATTTTTGAAAATCTCATTAACAGCTCCATTAAAATACCTTTTAATAACGATAGCAGAGACATCTTAAAATGAAAATTCGTTTGTTATATTTATGCTGAATTTCTAAATATAATACTCAGTTCTGATAATTGTAGGCTTTTTGGTAAGAATATAGATTATAGTCAAACTCATATATTGTTAAAATATATTATTATGGATTCAAGACAAAATGGCAAAAGATGTAGGTAAGAGCCGCATCATTCGATAATAAAATTTCAGTTAAGAGTTAATCTATTGAGCCCTCAGTTACCTTTCAATTTAAATAAATTAAAAATTATATTACCTGGCATTTTAAAAGAAACAAAAATTCTAATCATTTACTTATAAAATCAATGTATAATTAAAATTAATCCAATAATTTATTAATACTCTGGGAGGGAAAAGATGGGAAAAGGTGATAACGTAAATTATAATTTTCCAAACGTACATGCACTATCAAAAAAAAAAATTCTAACGATAAAACTATTTGCCACGCCGGCAATTTTTCCATATGCAAAGTTTACTTACCATTCTCACTTTCAGCATAAAGGTTATGGCATTCCTTCAAAATACGTTCATTCACTGTTGTGGTAGCAGAATCTATAGCGTTGGCTGCATTACGGATTCGACATCTTGCTATCATTATTGCTCAGTAAATCCGTCTTCAGTTGTCCTTATAAAAATGGCTTCAAAGAATTTAAGGATAATTGGGAAGAAAGATTATAACTCTCTACATTTTACAGATACTTTTAAAATATATACACAAAAGAAAAAAATAATAATTTTTGAAACTTAAGCCACTCATAAATATCATCTATCAGTTAGAATTAGTTCAAGAAGTAAAGGAAAAGTAAAAATAAAAATTATCTTCCATATCCAAAATCCCATTTAAGTCTCTTCGTTTTGCATGCCATCTAGTGACAATTGTAATCCAATAAAATTGTAAGAAAAGGTAGCAGACCGACCAATATGGCCGCCCTGGTTGCTGATTATCATGGATCTACTTCGGAATCCGACAGCGACGATTCTACAGAAAATCATGATTTAAGGTAGAAATTAATTGATTGATAGAATTTTTAATTTATGAACTTTACTAATTTTAGATTTTCTTTTTTGAGTGTTAGTTTTTAAACTAATTCCATGAAGTGCAAGTGTTTTTATATTATTATTTCTTTTTTCTTCAATCTAAGTTGTAGTATCAACCACTAAATGTTTTGATTATATTATTTTGCTCTTGTAAAGGAAGCGAATGTTTTTGTGATTAAATGTTTTTTTGCACCATGACTAGAGTACTGTTTGTATTTTTAATCGTTTGTTTTGTTTATTTATTGGCATGCTTGTCTGACGTCATTTTTCCTTTAATATAGATCTGCTAATGTTACCATATCAAGCGCAGGTTTCAATAATTCATCTTCAAATATGACTGAAGGAAAACATGAGAAGTTACCCTCGCCTAATTTTAACAATCTGAATGGCAAAATAAATTCTGTGTTTGCTAATCCATTCCGAGATGCAGAAGACGCTGAAAATTCCATATTGGAAAAACATGTCAAAATGACACCTAATGAAATTTTGGACAGCCAGGGTGGCAATCAAGTTTGTTGGAAATTTCGAAAAGGTAAATGCCGCTTCGGTCATAACTGTAAATTTTTGCATGACAATGATATTAGACGATTACCTGAACACACAGATGCCACTTCACAAAATAATTCGAATTTTTATCAGTTAAATAATAGATCAATATTTCCAACTTGTTGTGGTGAAGATGAAGAAAATGAATCAATAAAAAAACGAAAGAAGGTTGGATTAAGTAATACTATTATACCTCCCAAAAAAGCTTTAAAGGCTTACCAGAATCAACAGAAAATCGAAAGACCATGGACTGTTGCTAAGTAATTTAATAGTATTCTTTCTTTATATATATATATATCGATTTCATTTAAACAAAATGTACATTACTTTTATATATATATACAGTATTTTTTCATTATTACAGGGTGGCCCAGAAGTTACGAAGGGATTTTGTAATTCATATATATTTTTTTCTGTTGCGTATCTTCCGAATTTATTTTATGCAAATTAATTAAGGAAAAAATCTAATAACGAATGCTATAATTGAAATTGCTTTAAAAATCAGTTATTGACCCACAAATCTCTTCGTAATTTTAACACACCCTGTGTACATCTCTTTTCCTCACCGTATAAAGCAGGTTCTCTTTGAGGGGAGAGGGAGAAAGAGGCACGCACATTGTCTGTGATGTTAATATTCAAAATTTTAATGCTAATTTGTACCTCAATTTTAAATTTATTTCATGTGAATGTTTTTATCTGTTATATTCCTTTCATATTTTTTCTTTTTTTAATCTATAAAGTGTTGAAACTTTATTTCACATTTTCTACTTTTGTAAGGGGATGCAGATCTAATATATTTCGAATCTTTTCCCCCCACTACAATTTTTACGGGTCCATATTTTTAAATATACATATTATATTGATTTGAGGTAAACCAAATATTATTAATTATTAAGATTAAAGTAAATACAAGAAAAAAAAAAAAAATTTAATTCGTTTTTGTAATGAAGAATTTCGATTTTAACCATGAATTCATTTTTAATCACTTCTCAAAAGTTTTAAAGTAATTGTGGAAAACAAAATAAAAAATATAGACATAATTGTTATCCTGTATTATTCAAACTTAAAAGTCCATTGCTGCTATTGTTGCTAATGCTAATTATCATGTTTCCAGATATGATTTGAAATATGTTTCTTTTTTACCTACTAGAATCTTTGTTTTAATATATATATATATATAGTAGAACTTTATTCAGTTTCAATATCTTATATTTATTGCATTAGTTGAAAGGCAGTGCCAAAGCATTACAAATTAATGAAGCAACTTAAAGTAATGACAGTTCAGTTCATGATGGGTCAAATGTTATTTATCAATCGTTGTTTTTTGATGGCTAGTTTCATCTGCCTCTTTTGTGTAGAAAATTTAATATAAATTCGCTTATAAACATGTAAAATTATTTGAAAATTCAGCTTCTCTAACAAGTGAGATTTATGTTGATAATAGAGAGTCTTGAATCTAAACTTCTATTTTTTTTTCTGAAGATTATTTAGTCCATAAATACAAATACAAATCCAGTTTATAGCTATCAACTTTTTTTTTTTTTCATATTTACTGTATAATTATGTATGTGCTTTCAAACTGGTTTATTGATTAGATATATATGTGGATAATAAAGTATAATCCAAAATTAAGTAGTTTCACATTGGTATTCATATATATATATATTAGTGCCCATGCATTCTAATAGTATTTATTGAGATCTTATTATGTATATTAACAAATATACACACATTTTAAAATTCTTCATTTTTGTACTAGTACTCATATTTTTTTTGCTAACTTGATTTTTGAGATTCTAGACAGGATAAGGCTAGTATGTTTGTTAAAAAAACAAATATTCACTTAAAAATCACTTCTTCAAAGCTTAAAAGTATATATATGTGTGTGTAAATAATTATCTTTTAATGAATCAGAACTTCAAAAACTCCATTAAATTTAAGCACAAATTTTGTTTAAAGTTAGGTGGAAATATATTACAATGTAATGCTAATGCCAGTTGAGCTTTTTTATGTCATATGATAACTGTGGTCATGTGATAATTGTGGTCATTTTCAGATATACTGAGTCCAACAAACCTATTTTCAAAATTTGATTAATTTTTATTTATTTATTTATTTATTTATTGTATAAAACAATCTCTATAAAAATTAATTAACATATCATTTCTTGTCTCTACTCCCAATATATGAGTATAAGCACTTAATCCTTATTTAAAAAGTTTGGGAAGTGCTGGGTCAGTTGTAATTATCAATTTCATTATTTATATATTTTCTAATAAAAATTATAGATCCATCTGCCTTGAAAAGCTTAGGTGTTTTTATTATTATTATGTGAGTATCAACGCAGTAATACCAATTAGATCATGCATAAGTCACCTAACTTATTTTATCTAATTAAAAAAAATTTATTGCATAAAATCATTGTTATTTTTTTTTACATTTCAGGACATTCTTATTATTATTTCTGATTTGTGTATTGTTTTTTACAATTATCTGTTAATCATTCCTGCAATTAGAAAATTTCTTTATTAATATTTTTTAATTAGTATTAACAGTTTTTTATTGATAAATAGGCATTTATATTCCTATGTTTTAACTTGCTGTTTGTTATAATATAATTTTGTAGTATATTTTTAATGTTTTTTTTTTTTGTTTTTTTTTTGCATATTGGTAGAAATCAACTCATTATTAAAATTGTATTTTTTAATGCTAGATATGAAATAGGTTTTGCATTTTAGTATACTTGCAAATAATTAGGTCAGTATTATTTCATCAATCTACTCGTTAAAAACATTCATAAAGTATTGCTTTCCACTGGGTAGTAGTGAACCTATTGTTTAGTTGTCTTGCAAAACGATATGTTCAATCATTACTGGTGAACGTTTGGGCAAAATAGTTTAGTTACCAAATTCAAAAAATGATTTAAATATATTATTTTACTAAAATTTATGTTTTGATTAAGTAAATCAAAACTTTTTTAAAGAATATTTTAAAATGGAAATATCTTTTACATTATTTATTTTGATTGTCCTCCCAACTATTGCAATCCAGATTTAATGATTATTGATATACATGACTGTTTTTACTATTGAAATTATATTTAATTATAAATGAAACCCAGGAATGTTGTTTTCTTATAGTTGATTTGACAAGTTTGTTGACTGAGTGACATTTAGCTTTATTACTCAATAATTATACATTTTCTCAAATGGATTTACTGCAAATGTTATGCTGTCCATAAAATCATGAAAATTGCATTGAAGAAATGAAGAAAGACAGAATTCAGATTTTATAAATTTTTAATATAACTGTTTAGTATCTGATATTAATGTAATCCATTTGATTCCAAGGATATCAGAATGTTAAACCACTAAACATCACATGATCACTATCTCATACTAGCACATAATTGTTATTAAACAATTCAAAACAAAGCAAAACTCTCCATACAGTGCTTGTGCATAAAATCCCTATCTAGTGCCTACTCATCCAATATCCCCAGACTAGTTTCTGGCTTGTGGCCTTCGTCAGTGAGGAGCCTTGGATCTGAGAGCACTGCACCTAGATCTTAGGCACTAGATCGGTATTTTATGCACAAGCCTTCTGGCATCCATTGATTGCTCTTGTTAGCACAAGATGGCATTACTGTAAGGAGAGTTTTGCTTTGTTTTGAATTGTTTAATATCAGAATGTTCTTGATGACATTTTGTGAGTGGAAGACAATGGCATGTCTATTGAATAGAGAACCCATATAATCTATGTTTTTCATTTGCACTATCCAATGTTGTGATTCTGAGTATTAGGTTTGGTATCACTGAGATAAAAATGTTATAGTATACTATCTTTTAAAAAATGATGTCAATTTTCTCATTTGTTTTGTGACATTAACACTTTGATTGGCATTTTCATGCCATATATCCATCAATAATTGATTCATTGAAGAGAATAAGTCCATAAATCATCTCACTTGACAGTGCTTTTAAATCGAGGATGGATTGGCAAAGAGAATCAGACCAATAAATAATTCTGAATATTATACACTTTCAGAATATGTATCTTGCAAAAATTATATTGAAACATTACAATTTAAAAATTGTAATATTATTTCATCACAGTTTCTATTTTATTTAGCTGGCTCGTCTCAGATGACATTAGTGTAAATTCCAAATATTGCTGGGTATGGTTTCTTGATCGATTTAATTTTGAAAATAAAAAAGAATGTTCACAGGAAACCTTTAAATAATATTGCAGGTTTAATTTTAAAAGACGAATAAATTATAATATGATTAATTAATTTTTTTATAGATCCAAAAATTTTAAATAATTTTAAAATTGTAATTAAAAAATGTATTGTTTTTTTAAAGAATTTGTTTCTCTATAAAAAAACATTTTTTCTCATGTGTCATAGAATCAGCCGGGAAGCGAACCCGCTAACCCAGGACACCTGCTTGTAAAGCAGCGGTCGCTGACCTCTCGACCGCCAATGCAGTATGAGAATATGATTTTTTAAATTTCATCAATATTGCAATTTTATAAATAAACTAACAATCTATTCTCATTCATTGGTGTTATAGTTAATTCAAAACAACTGCAAAATTGTCTAAATCTTACTAAAAAGACCGTGTTATTAAATAGGTATTGACTTATTGTTATTCTTTAAGGATAGGATAACTTCAATTATTGGTATGTCATAGAAAGCAGTATATAAAAATAAAATTTGGAGAGTTTCTTGCTGATCATTCCTTTATATATGTATAATTCTTAATATAAGATACTGATTGATATTTTTAATTTATGAAAAGACTGTAATCTATGCATCAAAAGATCACATTATAATTATTTCATATTGTTTAGATAGTAGAGATTTTTTTAGCCAATCTTAAAAGATCACAATGCTTATTTTTTGGATTTATATACATGATGAAATGTATATTTTAAAACTAGAAAGCAATGACAAGTTTATTACTGATGATGTGTTCATTATTAATCGCACAATACCAAGTAAAACTTTGAAGTCATATAGTTACTTTCTGGCTTTTGTTTATATAGTTTCTGTTGCATAATATTTTTGCTTATGCTTATATATAGATAAATAGAATAAATTTTGGTATTTTAATCTCAAATCTCCTTTGAATGATTTCTGATTCTAATTATAGTTTTCTATTATTCTATGTTTTTGTAACCTGTCTATTAATATCAATATAATAATCAATTTTCATTATTTCTTCTTTACCTATAGGAAACTTGGTAAAGGATAAGCTAATGGAACTGAGCAAGAAAAAAAAAAATTATACAGCATATATTTGTTAATTCTTTTTAAATAATATCCAATTTAATAATAGTCTTTAATTTTATGTAAATAGCATATATTGGTTATATTTAGAGACAATGTAGTCAGATTAAACATGTTTCGGAGCTAATAAGTCTATTATAATTGATTTGATTGTTTTGTAAGAAGTATAATTAGTGATATCTTATAAAAAATGAAGTGAGACAAGAATCTTATAGCATAGTAGTTGATACATTAGTCTGTGATAGCTATGTCTTAAAATTCTAATTTATAATAGTAACAAAAATTCTTTGGGTAACTGAAAATTTCCATGTAAATTCAGGATTTTTTTTTTTTTTTGATAGTCATTTTCTAGTCAACTCAGTTATTGGTCAACATGTTGATATCTATTTGTAAGATAAAACAAAGAAGTAAAAAACCATTAAAAAAAATTCTTACCAGCATTTTGGCTAACCCAGTGACTAATTTCCTGTCTTCCAGTTCTCTTAATGTGGGGCTTTTACTTATCTTGGTTTAATTTAAGGTTGTTATTTTTTAATATGAAAAATCTAAAAATACAGGTCTTAGCTATGTAAGGAATTGGCAATCTTTAGATGAATCTATATTTATGTTATTAGATTGATTTTTTGTCATTTATTTCTATATTACTATTGCTTTCTGTAGTCGCCATTAGAAAAGTGGACCTATGAATTGTTTGAACCAAAGTCTTTCACCATTTTGTCATTATTATTGAGGCAAGACAATTTTAGACTTTTTATATCTCAGTTATCATGTTTATTATTTGATTGAATTGGAAATGGCAACTATATTTCTGTTAAATCATATATATATTATGAGTGAATGCATTTAAGTACCATTTTTTTGCTCATATTTAACTAAAATATAAGTTGTTATATAATAAACCAAATTATGATAATACAATATTTTCAGGATCAGTTTTAAAGAATTTTGTTTGTCAGTAGTGCCAAGCATCAGCCACTAGTGAGAATACGTTTGAAACTTAATAAGCAAATTATATATATTATATCTTAAGTAAATAATTAATTAAATGCAATTACAATAGCTTTGTAATATCTTAGTTATATAATTAATTTGTTATATATATTCTTTTTTTTTTTTTTAGTTACTATTGTATTATGTAAACTTAATTTTTTTTTTTTTTATAAATAATAATGGGCTTACCAAACTTTTGACAATAAATTACTAATTTTACAGAATGTAGAAAATGTGAAATACAGTTATATATATATTCTTTCTATTAATTATTTTTTAATTGGCTGTGAATTAAGGAAGGTTAAAAGTAATGACTTCCAAGACAGTCATTTGGTATATGTTTTAATATTTTGCTGACATTAGTTATTAAAAATACTTTTTAGAGTGTAGGTATTTTTTATTATATTACTATATATATTAGGATGTATATAGAAAATATATATTTGAATTTCAAAAAATGGATACTCCTTCCATATAGTAACAAAGAATGTAAGGAAAAATACTTATGTATTAATCCATAGACAATAGAGAAATAATAGCTCAATTAAAACACTATATTTTTTAGGGAGATGTGGCTAAAAGAATATTGTGTTTATATATATATATATATGGTAGAATGCCATTATATATTCACTCTTTTAAGCTAGATTTCATGATTGCTTGGACATCCTTTTTAATATATTAATATGTACAGAGAATAGAAAGATTTAAAATTTTTTAAAAACTTCCAAAATCTAGTTTGATACTTAAATACAATGCCTTTTGTAAACTTTTATTTCACTAATGGTTTTGACTTATTAACAGTCTTCATCAGGACTAAAAAAATAATTTAATACACATATTAAAATTTATTAATAATCTTAAATATGTTACTTGATATCCAGTATTATCATAGTAAATTTTAGAATTTATGTTAAAATTATTTTTTTAGTTCTGTTAGTGAAATAAAGTATTATTAAAAGAGATTGCATTCAAGTTCATAGAAGTAAATTTTTGAAGTTTTTGAATATGGATAATACAGTGCGAAAAAAAAGGAATGTTTTAAATACATACAAAGATTGCAAATTAGCAGAGTTATGATTATGATTAGCATCCACGTCATAATAATAATTGGTTTGGAATTTGGTGCAATAGAACATATTGAATGAAAATTCAATTTCAAAAAGGAAGCTGGGGAAGGAGTATTTATTTATTTTTATTCTGGTTTTTTTTTTTATTTGTCTAAAAATTAATTTAAGGATCTGTTGTAAAGCTAGACACATAATTAATATACAAATATTTATATATGTCTTTTAAATAAACTACTAGAATGCTGATTTAAATTTCAGTGATTCTCATAGCTTTGTGATCAGAGAGCATAGAATATTAGATCATTATTTTAGTGGTTGGACTTTTTTCCATCTAACCTTAAAAAAGCTTATTACAGCATTTCAAATTCAAAATTTCTTTATAAAGTGATTATTCCAATATATAACAATATCAAAATGTTCCTTAATTGGTGCTATAACAGATTAAATTGATGCTTAGATGAACAATGTCTGCTGCGTCCAATTCATGTTCAGATTACTCTAGTTTTAAACTCTAAAAAAAGTTATAATTTTTATTTTTTAATTTACTATATATTCATTCATTATTGTGATCGATATAAACATGTAGTTAAAATATATATAAACATGTATTTTAATTTATGTTTCAGCAAGTAGTTTTAAAGTTGAATATATCTTTTTTAAATAAATCATACCCATTTCCTCCTCTCTTACAAGACAGGGGATCAATTTTAACAATTTACAAGTATCTTTTCTAATGAATCTTACCCATTTCCTCCTCTTATGAGATAGGGGATCAATTTTTATTTAAAATAATATTTAATTTTTATATATTTATTAAGCTGCTATAATTGTCAGTTATTAAAAAAATATTTTTGATGTTTGATTCATGGATTATTAATGTATTTTAATTTGTATGACTTTTTTTTTTTATTATAATGAATATTAATGATTTGATTTTATGAGACTATTTTAACTCTATATGTATATATGTTGCATTTTATTAAGCATACACTATGGAATATCACTCATATTTCAAATATGACAACTAGTGTGGCGTCTTTATATTTTTCTCTATTTTTTTTAACATCCAGATATTAATTATATTATTATTTTCCAATATATTTAACATTTATGTGTAGCAAAATGTAGATATTCTAAACTAATAAATTGAACTTATAAATATTTCAATAGACATTTAACAAATGTAAATCTAAATATAGACTTAAGCATTGTACCACATAAAAAATATTTTTGTTATATAAAACAGTTTTTTAAAAAATCTGATTTCAAGTTAATATTTTTTTCTATTGATACAAGCTTTATATTGGGTAATATAGTTTACAATTTTGAATTTGGCTGTTATATTATATCTTCCATTGTATTTCTACAATGAGTTAATAGAGGGTGCTTAAATGCTGTCATTCATAATATAATATTATAAGTTGTAATTATGTAATGTATCAATTACATAGTTAGTTATACCATATCGGTAAGATATTGTTTCTCTGTGAGAAATTGTATATACACACACAAATATCAGTGGTAATTCCTACGTTTCTATACTGATATACTTTAGTATACTCTTTAATTAAAAGTGGAAATCCAACTTTCATTCATTTTTTTCTATATTATAGTATATTATTAAAATCTTTTAGTAAATGAATGTCACATGGTCATTATCTTTCTTTCATTTCTTAATATCAAAAAGCATTTGAAATCTCTGTTGATCAAAAATTTGGAACAGAAAATATTTTGAATCTCCACCAATTTTCATTTTTTTTCCAATTACTTAAAAATCACGTTTTTTCCTAATTAATTTTTGAATAATTATCTAATTAATTTAAGTTATATATGTGAGAAAATTGCATACTTATACTTTTAAATGAAAACTCAATTTAAAAGAAGGAAAAAATGAAATTATATTCAGTGAACATTTACAAGTTATAAATAAAATAGAATAAAAAGCTTTAATTTGAAACATTTTTTTTTTATAGTTTCATTTTTATAAATTTATGCTAACATGTTTCTGTATTAGTGTTTTAATAACTCATAGGTTATAGCTTTTACTTTGTTAATTATGCTTTATTTGCTTTCTTTATTGTTTTACTATTTACATGAAATGTGTTGAATATGAAAGAAATAATCTTCCATAAGAATCACCACATAACTTAAAATTGATATTATTTGATATAATTGAAACAGTTTAGCAAAATAAAAATTATTTAAGTCATTTTAGAATATTTCAATAGCATAAAATGTATGCAGCACATTGTTTCCTGCCAAAAGCTATTAGTGGGATATGTTTAGGTAAATGTTAATTTATGTATGCATACATATTATAGCAGATTGAATAATGGATTTCCTTAGTCATTTTTAAATAGCAATAATTCAATAGTAGATAAAAATATACAATATAGTAGGTAAATAAGACAAGTACTTCATATTTTACTTGTCTAAGGATTTATCCTTAGTGTATGTTTATGTGTGTATATATGGGTATACCAAAGTGACGTTTTCACTAGTGAAAGATGCATTATAATTCATAGTAGCTTTTATGGAATACTATATAGAATATTAAAATATATAACTACTGATGTTTTGGCAAAATAGTATTTGTCTTTGTCTGGGAAAAGATGTTATTATGTGATTATTGCGAAAGGGCTAGAAGTTGTTGCTTTTTTTTTCACAACTGTCAGCATCTTCAATGAATATATAACACTTTTTCCCAGTCAAAGATAAATGTTATTTTGATGAAACATTGACAGATATATTAATATTCTATATAATTGTAACCAAAAGCTTCTATGAAGTATAATATATTGGTATGAGTATATCTATCTTTTGTAGTATTTAATGTAACTTTTAATGCATTTCCATCTATGAATCAGACTTCAAATTTTTTTCACATGAGATGAATTTAAAATTTAAAAAAATTATAAATTAATTTAACATTAGAAAGTTTATATTAATATGTAAATTTATGGCTAAAATATGTACAGCGGTTTATGTATTTTTTATGTTACTGTTATTATAAATTTCTGTATAAAGCAAACATCATTCCATTATTTTTTTTATTATTATTATATAATTTTATTTAATAATATTTTATTGATTGTAATAAACTATTAAATATTTACGCTGATGCGACCAACAAAATATGTAGCTGTTTAAATTCTGTGTACATTTTCATAATTATTTTAAGCAGTTTTATATTTGTTAATGTAATTTTATTTTTTAATATATATATTTATAACTGTTGCTTGAAAGTGTAATGGTTCTTTTTATTTTATATTGTTGTTAGTAGAATTTTTTTTTTATGTTGGACCAGAAATAGACCAATTTAGTTATTAGTTTTTAATACCATTATTTCTTTTACATTAACATTCCATTAGACAAAGTTTAATATTTTTTATGTTGTCATATTTAGTTGCTTATAATAGATTGTAATTACAAATTATTGTTTTATATATATTAATAAAAATGCCATTATCAGAAAATGTTGTTTCAAGTTTTTTTTTCTTCACATTTTTAAAATATAAATAAATACATTTTGATTGTTAAATACTGATTTCAAAACAAAACTTAATTTGATTTGTCTGACATTATTAGAATATCTTGCCTAATAAATGATTGTAATAATCATTAAGGTGTATTTGTCTGGAGTGGATGGGGCCAAAGTTGTGAGTGCAAAAAGTTTGACACATGTAAATCAAATTGTAACATTTGAAATTGATAAATACTAAGATTATGACAAAAAAGATCATATAAAACAGCTAAATATATATTAATATACATAAGCCTTTGTCAGTATATAGTTTAGTACCTTTCCCAAATGTTAGAAAGGGCACTAAATCATGTGCCAAAAACTTTTTTTTATACAGTATATGATTAATATATATTTATATTAACTGTTTTTTTATATGATTTTTTTTGTTATTGTAATTTATATTGGAATTCATTATTTCCATTTTTGATGACTAAGATTATATGAGTCAAACGAAGAGTGCTAGTTTAGCATGAATTACATGTTGGAAGTCATTTATCTTTTTTGAATATCTTTATTCATGTTTCAAGAATGTTGGCAGAATGGAAGTTTTAAAATATATTTAAAAATATATATCACACAAAGAAAAACAGAGATGAATTTGAATTATTCCATGTGATTGTGTTTAATTAAAAGACAGATATATTAATATTTATTTTATATAGCATATGCACAATTAGCATGAAAGGCTGATATTTGACTGTAATATTTAAATAAGTAAATAACTCAGATGATATGGAACTGAATAGGAAGTAACTGAAGCTTCCAATGAATTATATCACATTTAATCATCCATCAACCCAGAAGTCAGACCAACCTCTCGGACCATAGATACATTAGAAACATACATTTTGCCAAGCAATTCATATAGCACATATTAACGATTGAACTTCATATATACATTATTTCTAGAAAATCTTTAAACTTATTTTTTTTATTATTATTAATTACAATTTTATCACATTACAAAAACGTGAAATGGATAAATGATCTCCAAAATGTGTATTTTGTGCTGAACCAGCACTCATCAGTTGGGCTGGATTACAATCTCTTATACATATCTTCATCATTTGTTCAGTATATATCTAGATAGCAAATTACTATAGTTTAATTGACAAGTTTAAATTTTCTGCAGTACACATTAATATAAACGACTGTAATGGAAATATATTAATAACTGTTACTAATCATTTATCAACCTAGAAATTATCACAAGCTCAAATAATTATTTTTTTATATAAGTCCTATTTAATGGATAATGTATCTGCAGTGGCATAGAGGTATCAACAGCTGATTTCCTTGCCGATGTTGACACTGATGATAAGTTTCATACTTTTCACACAAGTTGGGGACAGTATCCACTTTTAACAACTTATAGAGCAGTGTACAATCATTGTACTACATTCTGAGGATCAAAGGAGAGCTGTACTTTCAACAATCTCTAAATATGAAATGAATTTTCAGTTATATGTAAATAAATAACTCAGATGATATGTAACTGAACAGGAAGTAATGGAAACTTCCACTGAGTTATATCATGTTTGCAATCCTATCACAACTATCCATTTACCCATAAATCAGACCATAGATACATTAGAAACATTTTGTCAAGTAATTCATATAGCACATGTTACAATTCAACTTCATATACATATTATTTTTAAAAAAACTGCAAACTTAATTTTTTTTTTTTATTCATTACAAATCTATCACACATTACTGAAATATATGATCAAAGATATGTGAAAAGGGTAAATGATTCCCAAGATGTGCATTTGGTACTGAACCAGCACTTATCAGTTGGCTCAGATCACAATACGTTCATCATTTGTTCGGTACATATATGTAAATAATAAGTTACTATAATTTAATTGACAGGTTTCAAATTTTCTGCAGCACAATATAAATCATTGTAATGGAAATATATTAATAACTGTTATTAATGATTTATCAATCTAGAAATTATCACTAGTTTAAATAAGTTTTTATATGTACAGTATGTCATATTTAATGGATAATGTTTCTGCAGTGGCATAGAGGTATCAATACCTGATTTCCTTGCCCATGTTGATAGTGTTGATAAGTTTCATAACCACTTTTAACACCTTGTAGAGGGATGTACAGAGTTTTAGTTTCAATAGCTTTTAAATATGAAATGAAAATTCAATTATAATATATGTAAATAAGTAAATAACTCAGATGATATGTAACTGAACGGGAAATAACTGAAGCTTCCAATGAGATAAATATATATAAAACTTGAGCTAGCAATAATTTCTAGTTTGAAAAATGATTAGTAAGTTATTAATACATTTCCATTACAGTGGTTTATATTAATGTACTGCAGAAAATTTGAAACCTGTCAATTAAACTATAGTAATTTGCTATCTAGATATACTGAATAAATGATGAAGGTATGTGTAAGAGATTGTGATTCGACCAAATCAGTGCTGGTTCAGCACAAAATGTGCATCTTGGGGATCATTTACCCTTTTCATATTTGATCATATGTTTCAGTAATGTGTGATAGAATTGTAAATTTTTCTAAAAATAGTGCATATACGAAATTGAATTGTAATGTGCTATATGAATTGCTTGACAAAATATGTGTTTCTAATGTATCTATGGTCTGATAGATTGATCTGACTTTTGGACTGATGGATGGTTCTGATAGGATTGCAAATGTGATATAACTCTTTGGAAGCTTCAGTTACATATCATCTAAGTTATTTACATATATTAGAATTGAATTTTTATTTCATATTTAGAGATTGTTGAAACTAAAGATTTGCTTTGATTCTCTGAATATAGTATAATGATTGTATACCCTTCTACAAGGTGTTAAAATTGGTACTATTCCCACCTTGTGTGAAAAGTGTGAAACTTGTCAATATCAACATGGGCAATAAAATCAGGTGTTAATACCTCTATGCCACTGCAAATACATTATCCATTAAATAGGACTTATAAAAAAAAAACCTTATTTAAGTGTGATAATTTCTAATTTGATAAATGATTAGTAACAGTTACTAATATATTTATGTTATAGTGGTTGACATTAATGTTGTACTGTAGACAATTTGAAACCTGTCAATTAAACTATAGTAATTTGCTATCTATATATATATTGAACAAATGTGAAGATATATGTGAGATTGTGATATGAGTCAACTGATGAGTACTGGTTCAGTATGAAATACGCATCTTGGGGATCATTTATCCTTTTCACATATCTTTGATCATGTATTTCAGTAATGTGAGATAGAATTGTAATTGATAAAAAAAAAAAATTAAGTTTGAAGTTTCTTTAGAAATAATGGGTATATGTGATTGAATTGTAACGTGTATTATATGAATGTTACTAGTGTAGCTATTGTCTGAGAGGTTGAACTGACTTCTGGTCAGATTGATGGTTGTGATAGGATTGCAAACATGATATAACTCATTGGAAGTTTTTTTAATATTTGTTTTCTCCTTTTTTTTCTACACTATGTCATTATTCTTATTATCACTAATACAAGATTTTTTATTTTCTTGTAGCTTATTGTTTGAACATAAGTTTTATTTTCTTAAAAAATCTTATTTTACATTTGACTTCATTATGTATATTTTGTTATTCAACAAATTTGTTTTAATATTTTGCAGTGATTTATTAATAGTTCAATTTTTTTTGTCAAAAGGTAATCTTATTTCTGCCATTATTAAATTGTGATCCAAATCTCTAATAGCACATGATGAATACATGCATTCCTAATATTATATCTAAAACATTATGCAATTTACTTGAAACCTATTCTTATTATCAGAAGATTTTCATTTGGGAATTCTTTCATGATTTTAAAAGCTATGTGTTAATTATTTCAATATTATTTTTGCTTCGAAATTTTATATGTTCATACTTATTATATACTCTGATAATCTCTAATTAAATATTTCCTGACTTACTAAGTATCTCCATTACAAGTAATTTTGCTTTCTTTCATTGTGTTGTGTAACATGTATGAATAAACTTCTGTGAGCAATAAAACATTACAAACTTTGATTAAATGAGTCAAATGCCTCGATGAAATTAATAAAAGCAGTATATAAATCACATCTTTGCTTGTGACACTTTTGTTTTTGTATTTTGATAGCACCAAAAACCATATCTACAGTGTTTCTGGATTCTCTAAAACCATTTGCATTGCGGTTTTAGAGAATTAAATATCTAATGGTACTTAATCTATGACTGCAAACAACACATTGAACAAAGACACTGAAATTGTTTTTGCTCTAATAGTTAACAAATTATTGAATGTTCAATTGCTTGGCTAGTCGTGTGGCATTTGAAAAATGAAAATGACAAGTTGGACTGAAATTCAGGAATTGAACTGCAATTCAGGAATCGCTAGCTTTGGGATACATCTTTTTATTACTGCATTAAACAATATGGAATAACATTTTTAAACTAGATTGGCCCGCGTTCAAATTCAATCATAGATGTGGCATACAGAAGCACAATGAGGCTATTCATATAAAATAATACTATAATTAATTGGTTTAGATCATGTAAAATTTGAGCATCCCAATGCAGATGAGCATTTAATAGTTTTATTCAATTAGTCTAAAAGGAGTTTTTATTCTAGTGAGATAACCACTAAACATCACATGATCACAATTCCTTATGCTTTCTCATAACTGGTATTAAAACAGGCAAAACTCTTCATACAGTAGTGCTACTCAGTGCAAACCAGAGTAATCAATGGATGCCAGAAAGCTTGTGCATATAATCCCTATCTAGTGCCTACTCAGCCAATATTCCCAGATTAGTTTCTTCCTTGTAGCTTTTATTAGTGAGGAGCCTTGAATCTGAGAACACTGAGTTCATATCTATATGATTATATAAGCTAATGAGCTTGGATTGAAAATATCATTGTGTTTTCAATTTGAAACTCATAGTTTTGTGGTTAAGTAGAGATAAAAGGTGGCTGCTGGGGATTGCATTAGACCCTAAGATTAGATGCAGTGCTCTCAGATCTAAGGCTCCTCACTGATGAAAGCCACAAGCTAAAAACTAGTCTGGGAATATTGGATGAGTAGGCGCTAGATAGGGATTTTATGCACAAACCTTAATGGCATACATTGATTACTCTGGCTTGTACTGAGTGGCACTACTGTATGGAGAGTTTTGCCTGTTTTATTCTAGTGAGAATTGATTCTGAACTTTTAGTAGTAAATTTGATATGCTTTCTGTAAAATTTTTATCTTTTATAAATTGTAATAAGTGTTCTCATTCATATAGGCAGAATTCTGCTTAAGTAATACTGACTTTTATAAATTCAGAGGTTAAGAAAAAAAACAATGTGCACTTTTTTACTCAAAAGGACTTCAGTTCATATCTGTTACAAGGGCAGTTATTTTCATAATGCTCTAGAATCATCTAGGGTAAGCTTAAGTAATCAATGGACATTAGACGGTGTAGTGCTATAATATCATCTCTAAACTAAAGCAATTTCTGCTTTTTGTCTTCGTCAGTAAAAATTAGGATTTAAAATTGAAAATATATTTATAGATCCAGAAAGATCCTCTTATTCCTTTATATTATTCAAACTAATAATCTGAAATTTAAAAAAATCCCCAAAGTTTCATTCCTAGGCTAAATCATTTGCAGATCAGTTTCTATGGATAGATGATCTTAGTCTTCACTGATAAAGGCAAAATTCTGAAGCTGTTTGGTTCTGGATAAGAATTTTATGGCAGCTTACTATAAATAACTCTAGGATGAAAATATTGTTCTTGGAAGCATATTAAAAGTTGTGGATTGTTGTTCTTGGTAGAACATCTTTTATAATACATTGTAGCTCATTTTATTTGTTAAAAAATATTTTCATATTCTGCAACATGGACAAGAATAAACAAACTTTTTGATAGATTTTTTTTTTGTGTTGATCCTAGAAATAGTTTAATTATTCAGATTATTTGACAAGAGAGAATGTTGATAAAAATGAAATATTTATGGAAATGTGTTTTTTATCTGCTTACGCTTCATGATATATTGACTAATCATGACAATACTATAGAATTCAACTCCAAAATGGTCAAGACCTGGGATTCACATGTAGAAATGGAATCATTTTTTAAAAATAAAAGTTGGATAAATTCTGTTTATTTACCCATAGCTAGTCATCCATTATTGGTTGGTTAATGGATGTCTATCCACTTTTAACTGAAGGCAAAATCTTGTCTTATTAAAAATATAATAATTGACTTTTTTGGAAACAATCATCAGTCTTAAATGGAAGACAGCACAATGAGTGAGGCTCTGTTTTGTGTATGCATATGTATATACACACATTATATGTAAGCTGTGACTATTTTATTTTCAATGACAGCTATTGTAATGTTCCATAGTGATTATGATCTACTTTCTTAATGAAAATCAATTGAACATTGGTTCTGGGAATATGTAGGCTTTATCTACCTAATATGATGCTCATATAAAATGACGATAGAGATCATCTCTCTAATATCAGAAAATCTGCATCAAAGAATTCCATCTTTTCTCTCATAAATCTATTTTTTTCAAATCAATAATAGTTTATCTACATAAATATTTATTTCAGCAATACTAAAATTTACATTTTTTGAGAAGAATGAAATGAAGAAAATTAAATAACCTCTTTTAATAAAGATTTGTGAGTCTGAAGTTATTAATTTGTTCAAAACATTAATATTACAGCAAACTAGAATATGAATTTGAATTGTGGGATGGTAATAGAGTATGTATCTGTATTATTTTGTAATATCATTGCACTCAAGAAACTGATTTGACAGGAAATCATTGATAGTATATTTTTAATTTGATTTTGGCAGTGATTTAATTTTTAATTTGAGTATTTGGATTATCTACTGTCATTGTAATTTTTTTCTATCTCATAATCCATCTTCTTTCTTTTAATTAGCATCTGTAAATATCCATTAAAATGGAATTATGATAAGTAGGAGGAGGAAAATTTGATAAAGGGGAAGAATTATTAAAAGTAAATTTTCACATAAATAGAGAAAATATACAATGTCTTAATTTGTAGAAATAATACAATATGCTCTAAAGATTGTCATAGGATATAAAAAATAGGAATATCTACTTAATCACACATTTTAGAATTAGGGAACATTTAATCTTGAAAATAGAAGTCTATATTTTTAAGATTAATATGACTGAACTCATGTTGTCATAGGATATTAATAATCAAATAGTTTATTATTTAGGGATTCATAAGAAGTTTAAGTATTGGAAGTGACAGAAATGGAGCCATGAATGAATCTTGAACTCCAGAATCCACCATTCTACTATTGCATTAAAGATATAGGCATTATATATTGTTTTCCTGAAGTGATGATGGTATTTTAATTGTGTTTATATGTTAGACTATTTCCATCATCTAATATTAAGTATGGAATGTCTTTAAAAAAATTAACCTTATTCAAATTTTCCAATTACATTCGATTGGTAATAGCACCTTAATGTATGCTCAATGTTTCTAATGGTATTATTCTCTCTACTTCAGGCATTTCTGGTTTGATCAGTGATAGTACTAGCATAGGAATAGAACCTGGACCTTTTCCAGGATGGATCAGTTGGTTAGAGTGTTACCTTAAAATTCAAGAATCTAAAAGTCCCAGTTTGATTCCCATATTAGTACTATTACTAGTCAGGCCAGCGGCACCTGAAGAAGACCTGTGCATATAGTAACCTGAATGCTATTACTAACAATTGAATGTACTTGGAAAAATTTAAATAAAGTCATTCAATATTTAATATTAGATGATGGAAATAGTCCAATATATAAATGCATTATAGATGATGAGAAAATAGTAATTACTTTAAGCTTTTTGTAATGATTCTTGTGGCTACTGAGTTTATGCTACCTCAAGGTATAATCAATATTTTTTTTTTCTTAAAGATTAGATGTTAGTTATATAGTATTATACAAGTTATTGATGAGAGACGTGTTATCTTGAAATACAGGCCATGTTTGTCAAGATAATTATCTGAAATATTTATCTCACACTGCCTCAAAAATAAATAGAATTTACTATGTAGATATTAAGATTAGCTGTTACAGTATAACTGTATTTAACAAGAGATGTAATGATAAATCAGTGAGTCTTAAAACAAATCGTAAACAAGATCAATATTGTTTAATTTAATAATTACATCGTTTTTATATACATATAATGTCATATTTATAGTTATAGTTTTCTTCACTTTTCATAAAAGATGTGAAAACGAGTGTTTGCTTATTACCCCCCCCCCTCCAAATAAAACTATATTTATTCTAATTTATCACTGAATATTACATAACTGCTGTTTCCAGAATACTATACTGACATTTTTTTACTTATATAAATACAAGCAGAAGCATTTTTAAAATCACATCCATACTTGATTAAGGAATTATGCCATTGTATGCCACCATAGCGTAATTGTAACTCAAATATAATGGTAATAGCTTATATGTTTATTTTTTCTCTGTGAAAGCAATTTTTTAATTAAAACCACAAGGTATTACAGTATAAAATTATGCTGCCATAGTGTGACGGTAATTGAATAGATATTTGTAGTAGCATATATAATATCTTGTGTCATGTCCTGAATAAAAAAAAAATCGATTTTAATTCAAATATTAAAAATTATATTTATTAAAATCATCATATATTAATTAGTAGAGTAAGAATAATATTTTGATCTGTTCTTTGCTTCAAATTGTGTATATTTTTAAATATATATGTATGATTGTTGCAATTTGAAATGAGCATATCTATCAATAAATGTTATATAATTGATTTATTGACAAGTTTATTTGAATCTCTGAATTTATCGATACAGAAACAGTAATAAAAACAGAAAAACAAAATCAGAAATTATAAATTTAAATATGAAAATTAAAATCTTTATTAAATATTTCAATAAGTTATTATGCAACGTCTTAATTAACAGATTGTAAAGATACAACGATTTTATAGACTAAATCTTTTTTTTAATAGAAAAAAAAAAAAAGACGTGAAATTCAACCTATTTTGATCATTTAAATAATTTGTTAAAAATTCATAGGAAATACATATATATTTATATCATTTAAAAGTGATGTTTTTATTTTAAATATTTATTTTGTGTCCTATTTTGATTTATAATGAAGAAATGGATTGCTTCCCTTTTCTATTCTAATTTCACACCATTGAAATTATCATCTAAATGGCAGATTTATTTTGTTCTTTTTATACTGCCACATGATATAACAATTATTTATTTGTATGTGTATTAATTTTAAATATTTTTACTGCTTCAAAATAAATTTTTATATATAATTATGACTGTAAAATGTCTCAACGGTATATGGATTTTATTACATTATTTTCAGTATCTAAAATTGAATCTTTACTTTTTTAAAATAAATTTATCTCTGATTAATTTTTTAACTGTAATTGCTGTCAGAAATATAATACGGTAAAGTCATGACACATTAGAATGGAAGATTAATTGCGATAAAAAAACATTCCAAGAGCGAAAAAAGTGTCGGCTGTAAGTAAAAAAGGGTTATTTTTTTAATAAAAAGGTAAATCACATTCACATCTGCGCATGCGTATTGTATTTTTTTTTTTTCAAAACAAATCTCCGATTTAGTATTAGGAAGATAAGTGGATATTAAACAGATTTCATTGATCGGAGAACTAAATAAGAAAAATCTTCTTTTATTGTATTTACATTTTAAAAAAATCATTAAAATCTTTTTTAAGAAATGACAGATTTTAAAGAAATATTGGCAGAAAAAATAACACTAACTACAAAATATCAAAATGCATTGTAATTTATAATGAGCATTTACATTTTAAAAAATGGTGTTCAGATGTAACTTTTTAAAATCTTTTGCTTAATTAATATAATTGAATAAATATTTTTAATTAATTGTACGTAACCATTCCTCTTATGAAGAAAATAAAAACTATATTCAAATTTCTGATTATTGTACACTATTTCCATATAAACATCACGTGATCACCATTTCTTGTGCTAGCACATAATTGTTATTAAAACAGGCAAAAACTCTCCATACAGCAATGCCAACCAGAGTAATCAATGTATATTGGATGAGTAGGCACTAGATGGGGATTTTATGCACAAGCCTTCTGGCATCCATTAATTACTCTGGTTGGCACTGCCGTATGGAGAGTTTTTGCCTATTTCCATATATATATACACACAGAGAGAGTAGTCCTATCATAATTAAATATTCCAAAATTCCAAGTCCTACATCATCCAGAGATGGAAGACAAATCTTCAGCAACTTTTACATTGGGTGGTTATCACTTTGAGAGTGTGAAGCAGCTTTTTAAGTAAAAAGATTATTGAATTAGATATTGAAGTGTTATAGTACAGACTTCGATGTGCTTCCCCTTTTACAATCAAAATGTAGAATATGTTTTCATCGTAGTGAAATATTTATTGCAACTAAATTATCTGTATGTAAAACTTATTTCATTTCATTAATTGTAGGAAAGTGAAAACTGAACTTTCTATCAATGTAACATAAAGATATTAGAAAACTGTCATTTAAAAATGCTTCATTCTATACAATGGCAAAATCATAAGATCAATGAATGTATTCTACAACTTGCACAATGTGACACTATAGAACCCATTATTCTAAAGTCACATCTAGATTGGACTGGATATGTGAAACAAGTGAATAACATAATTTGGACATGGTTTTCTTAAAAGAAGCAGACCCTATTTAAGATATGAACATTGTTTCAAAGACATTTCAACAAAGTGCAATATTGATTGTTTTCATTGGAAAATATGACTGATGACAGAATACAATCGAGAGTCATGTTGTCAAAGTTACCCAGAAAGAAAAGCTTTTTTGCAGAAGTTAAAAGATAGTCAAAGAGATAGAATAATGCATCAGCATGATTTATATATGGGGGTATTTATATTTCAAGATTGTTTTGTATAGCCATTACAAACTCATTTCCAGTATTTTTTTGTCTATTTTTTAATTGCTTTTATTTAACTTAGAAATTCTGTTTGTTTGTTTAGAAATCATGTAACAAATTTTTAACAGACTTCTATTGGATGAATTTTCTTCAAATTTTATACATATGTTAGAATTGATAACAATGCATATATTTCAGATTGTCTAATCTAACACGATATATATCTTAAAAAATATGCTTTCATTGAATTTCATAACTAATTCACTAAATAATGTCTACAGTTAATTAAAGTAGAAAAAGAAATGAATGATGAAATCTTAATTTTTTCATTTATTTAATTAAAACATGCTTTTTTTCAAATGCTTCTTTCATAAACACAAAAATCACATGACCACCATTCTTTATGCTTACACTACAGAGGCAAAACTCTCCATACAGTAGTGCCACTCAGTGCAAGCCAGAGTAATCAATGGGATGCAGTAAAGTTTTGCGCATAATACTCATCCAATATCACCAGACTAGTTTCTAGCTTGTAGCTTTCATCACTGAGGAGCTTTGGATCTGAGAGCACTGCACCTAGATCCCTATCTAGTGCCTACTCATCCAATATCCCCTGACTAGTTTCTAGCTTCTGGCTTTCATCAGTGAGGAGCCTTGAATCTGAGAGGACTAAGATCTAGGTGCAGTGCTCTCAGATCCAAAGCTCATCACTGATGAAAGCCACAAGTTAGAAACAAGTCTGGGGGTATTGGATGATAGGCACTAGATAGGGATTTTATGTACTAAACATTCCTGCATCCATTGATTACTCTGGCTTGTGTGCTATTGTAAGGGGAGTTTTGTCTCTGTGTAAACAAAATCTTGTTGATGAATTTTAACACATTCTAATTTCATTTCAAATACTAGAAATAGGACAATTTTGTTTTGATTATCAGTTTTTAAATTTGAATATGAATAATTCCAAAAAGTTATTTTAAAAATATAAAAACTAATATATATATAATATTTTGTTAATAACACTTTTATTTAATTTGATGAGTAATACACTAAAACAAAACAAAAAAAATTTTTTTTTCAATCATAATTTGGGTTGCTATATGCAACTTGAAATAAAAACATTGTACATTCATAAATTGTGATTGAAAAAAAATATTTTTTGGCTTTTAGTGCATTACTTATCAAATTAAATAAAGCATTTTAAAATAAAACATTTACTTTAGAATGGTGATATTTGTTTAAAAATGGCTGCTGATGAATTTAATCATAGATTTTAATTTACAGGATAAAATGAAATTACTGTCTAATAAAAAAATTTAAATAATAGTTACCACAAATACAAAATCTTATTGAATTACCTTCCACAGAATGGATTTTTCTAATGTACTCTTTTAAAAATGTTCATTAATTATCATTCTAAAACAAAATGCAGGAATAACATTAGTGCTGAATGACCTCACAAAAGAAATACTTCCCAGAAATAGGAAAATCTTTTAATTAGTGTGTTAATTTTGGAGAGGTCTATTTCCACATAAACACTATGTCTAACTTAACATTTAAACAGAATCATTTCTTAAATTGTATGTAACTGCTGATTGAAACTCTCACGATATTTAAGAGTAGTTTCCTAAATTATTTTTCTCATTTCTAAGAAATTATTTTAGAAAACTAATTGGCACTAATTAGGATTGATGAAAATATTTCTAAGAACAACCTTCTTAACATTAACACATATACCACTGAAAATTGTTCTCTGAATGAAGAAAAAATGCTTCCATTAAAGTATTGGATGTACAATTAAATATTACTACAAAAAATATTTGCACACCTGAATTCATTCTCTTTAAACAGTTTCTCATTTTTCACATTGTAACAGGAACCAGATTCAAATCCTGTTATAAGGGCTGACTACTTATCATGAAACTCCATTTAAATTCAGCTCATATATATATGTGTGGTCAACATATAACCAACATACATACATATGGAAAGATAGATATTTTCTCTTTTAAATTATAGATATTATGAGAAGACATTAAAAAGAAAAAGAAATAATTTGTATTAATAATACATAAAACCTAATTTGGAAATCCATTGAACTCAAACAATTTTTTTTTATTATCATTGTAATAAATCTGGAATTTGGAGATACAGATGCTTCTGTATATATATTTTTTTGTTTTGTTTATCTACATTTACAGTAAATGGTTATTTTTGTCAAGCATTGGTAGCCTTGTGGTTAGCTTAGCTGCCTTCCAAGCAGCTGGCTCAGGTTCGCTTCCCAGTCAACGCTTTGACACATGAAAAAAAAAGGTTATTTTTTCCCGCTTTTGTTCAAATTTTGTAATTGGACAAAAGAAAAGATGTAAATGTACAAAAATAGTTTTAATCAAAGCAGATAAACAACAGAAACAATTTTATTTTAAACCAATCTGATAAATAGTAAAAATGTCAATTGAAATATTATTAAACTGAAAATTGAAAAATATTTGTATTTTTTTTATATAATTGATTTAAAGAAATGGAAGAAAAAGAAAAAATTCGAGAAGAAAGTTTATGGCATCTGGAGAGGCGAATGGGGATATAAAAAGGACAGAGGAAAAAAAATAGGGATTATTAAACTGCAAAAAGGACAAATGAGTAAAATAAGTGATGCGAATAGAGTGTGGTAAAGCTAAAGCATGTTGGACTCCTACCTAGTGCTGCATAAATGTAAATCATTGGAAACCCTGTCGCCTGCCTATCACTGTCAAATATTGCTTTAAAGACATCTGCTGACAAATATATGAAATGTTAATTGTGACTCTCAACTGCAGATTGGACACTCAGAAAAAAAAACAAAGAATGAACTGTTCATAATAATGAATATGGCCAGTCTTCTAAATGTAAGCTTATTGATATGTAGGAATCTTATCCATTCTCGGGGACAAAAGTATTATTTTGTTATATATTTATTTTTAAATGTTTTATATTTGTCAAATATGTCTTAAATGTAATAAAGAATTTAAACATAATTAGTACGTTAACCATTATATTCAAATTGTTTGAGCATATTGTACCAATATTAAATGTTAGGGAATCAATAAATAAAAGACTCACAAATACACCAGAACAATTAAATATATATCGTAAGGGACTTATTTTATCAGGGGTAGATCCAATATCTGTATTGTATCTCCCATTAAATTATTATTATTATGTGATTAATAAAATGAATATTAAATTCATATTACTAAATGGTGTGAACAAAGAATTTGATTACACATAAGTAAGTTTGATGGCGACTATATATCTATCATTAGTTAGATTAAAAGGAAATAATAAATTATATATGTTAGATAGGGGGTATGCCTGTTACAATGGTGACTCCCAATGATGAGGCTTTAAAGAAAGGAGCTCAACCAAGTAGAAGCGATGAAAGAGTCAAAAACTAATAAAATTAAGCAATAAATAAATAAGCAGGGCAGAAACGGCAAGCAATATCATACTTCAGGGGCTGGGATGTGAGTCCAGCATGTTATTAATAAATAGCCAAGGAAATTAGAAGTAGAATTAATAGCATGGATAGGGAATTGGCGAAAATAAAGACATTTGGAAGTGAAAAGGAGGAGGCACCAATAGACCATTTTAATAGTTTACAAAGGTATTTTGATAGTTACAAAATACTGGAGGAATATAAAATATTGATAGCATACCATCACCTCAAAGAGTATGCCATGATATGGTGGAATTCACTTTTATACCAACCTCAAACCTTCCCAGAATATAAAACAGCCCTAAGAAGACCTTTTGGGCTGAAGAACAACAGGAGAATATTAAACCCCAGCTAATGAAACAGAAGTTCAGGAAACTGTAGAGAGCATTATGTGTAATTTTTTGGACAACAGGTGGCCATACTGAACCTGTTAGAAGCATATGAACTTTCCAAAAAACCAAATTGTACAGGTATTATGTAGAAACCTACCTTGGGAAATAAAATGGACAATGGGAAAGGGGAATGACAGATCAGTGAAAAACCAACAAAATATTAGATCAATTGGATGCAAGTAAACAAATGTGTTGGATTGAAGATCAAAAATTTATAATGATAGACGAGGCAGGGATCCTGGTAATAAAGGAAAGGGGGGAAATAAAAGGAAATCAGGCAATGTGAATGAAGCAAAACTAGGCCACCAATGGAATAAAAAGCAAGTGGGGAACTTGGTGTGCTCATGGGAAGATTGGGTTCCATGCTATGCTAAACAGATATATCCTAAAATCCTTATAGCTGGGGATCAGATAGAAGTGGAACCCTTGTAGACTCAGGTAGTCAAATCTCGATGATAGCAGGAAGATTATATCACAGAATAGTGAATGAGCAACCTGATATATCCACTCCCTCACTAAAGTCAGTCCAAGGGTCAATGGAGAATAATCAAAAAGCTAAAGTAGAGTCCAAACAAATACGGATAGACATTCAAATTAATGGGAAAATCTTGCACGTGTTCTTAATTATGAGGATTTAATAAACGATGCCTTACTGGGGTTAGATTTTATATATATATAAGTATACATTGCATTATGAAATTGGACAGGCCACTTGCAAAGTAGAAACAATTAGGTTTTTAATACCTGACGAATACAGCTCAATATGGTAAAACACATTACTGAAAAGCCAACGGATTGTGTTATCATGGAAAAGGTGCACAAGGCAAAGATATCCAGGGGAAATTGGGAATGCATACTGAGGCAAACATTAGAGAACTATAGTCAAGTTTTTTCAGATATACTAGTTATAATCCAGGGATTTGAACAATGGATCAGACTACATCAAAATCAACCATTTAAATCTAGGTCATACTAGTCCCTCATCAGTATAGGGATGAGGTTAAGAAACAAATAAACCAGATGATTGAACGAGGAATAATTTCCAAAATGTTCATCTGCAAATTGCAACCCACTGATTGTAAAAAAAAGATGGTATGGTAAGTTTGTGTCTTGATGCTCACTAACTCAACAAGGTAATGATTGCAGATTGTAATGTTCTACCACCAATGCAAGAATTATTAGGCAGATTCAAAAGAAAGAGAATTTTCTCAACATTTGATTTCACAGCTAGTTACTTGCAAATTAAACTTCACCTGAGGATATTAAATATACAGTATTTCGATATGAGGGCTACTCATATCAAATTAACCAGATGCCTTTTGAGTTAATATAGTGGGGCAGGATTTTGAGATGCCTGGATCAAGTATTGTCATACATGTCAGCAGAAATAAAAGATTTACTCACAATGTACATAGATGGTATGTTAATGGCATTGAAAACTGTAGAAGAACATATAAGGAACATTGAAATGTTCCTAAAGGAATGCATGAAAAAGGGATTAAAGTAAATCTTTAAAAAAAATTATGTTATTTCAGGATATTATATTTTTAGGTCATGTAGTAGGGGCACAAGGTATTAGGCCTCACGCTGATAAAGTATTGGTCATTAGGAACTTCCCTATACCCAAGTCTAGGAAATTTGGTCATTCTTGGGTCAATGCAACTTTTACAATATATTCCAGAAATGATTTGCAAAATGGATGGAACCTTTGATAAGGTTAGTAAGGGAAAATGTTCCATGAGAATGGATGCTGGAACAAGATTGAGCATTTGCAAGTGTCAAAGAAGAGTTTATGGAACACATGATAAAGCTTGGAGTTTATAAACCACAACTATCTAACCAATAGTCAATTAGTGTGTGGAGTTAGTATGTCCAAAAATACAATTAAACCACGAGATACTGCAAAGAGACAGAATAGTGTGGCTGATATTCTCAGCTGAAACCCTGCATGCCCCCAATCTCAACACTTAAATGGGAAAACTTATATACAGCAAGCATAGGCCTGAGAATAAATGAAGTTGAAACAGATCTTGAATGGTTGGCTCAGCACCAATATGAGGATGTACAGTTGAAAGCATTAATTGAATGGCTGGAAGGGAAAGGAGCAATGACCATAGAATGGGTAGTAACTAAATTTGGTTGTTATAAACTAAACCAATCCATATTACAATATAAGATTTGGGATGATCAAGAGGAATGGAAGCTTGTCACACCTCGTCAAATGAGAGATATGGGCACTATGGTATCCCCAAAACTGAACATTGGTTTCAGAAGTGGTTCTATTGACCAGGCATTCAAAGCAAGGTTATTGTGGTAATAAACCAATGCAAAATCTGTCAAAAAGCCAAACTGGTGAACAAGAGTTATGTAACCCTGATGATATCCATGATCCCAAAGAGACCTCAAGAGATGGTGGCTATAATTACTATGATCCATTAATAGCATTCAACAAAAAGAAATATAATGTTATATAACTTAATTTTCCAAATTTGTGGCCACATACCCAGTCATGCAAGTAAATGCCAAGAACATGATGGGGGTGCTAAAAACTATATTTTCTGGCTGTGAGGAAACCTCAAGTCCTTCTCTCTGATCATGGTATGCCATTTGTATCTGGAGAATGGCAGAAATGGATCCAGAGACTAGGTATAAAACATGTATTAGTGTTCATCTGCAACCCACAATCTAACCATAACAGGTAAGGTATCAGTTAGGATGATTATTTAGTACATTTCCAACAAATCACAGGGGTTGGGTCAAGCAAGTCCCATATATAGTCTACTATATTAACTGGTCTATCAACAAATCAACAGAGTTCATCCATGCATTTGCATTTTGGTAAGCTTGTTCCTAAGTTGCTAAAGACTACTTTATCTGGAATGGAAGAATCACCCATAGATCCTGAAATTGATATGGCTCGGGTGTATCAAACTCTTCTCCAAAGAAGCCAAAAGAGAAATAAAAGACCAGTAGGAACCTGAAATAGGTTTAGGATAGGGGAAAGAGTAATGGTAAAAACCTTACACATGAGTGACCCAGGGAAATTTATATGCTGAAAGTTTTGTGATCTGTATGAAGGTCCATTTACTATTTGCAATGCCAAGGAAACAATGTGTTTTGGGTAGATACTGGGCAGGAGATCAGAGGGTCCTATATTGCCAGATCCCTCAAACCTATGCCCTCATGCAAGTGTCAAAATTAAAATAATGTTTAAGAGCCATTAAAATAACCCATTTTGAAGGCTTCTGAACAGGAGGGTATTGTAACAAGAAACCAGGTTTGAACCCTGCTGCAAGGGCAAACTACTTATCATGAAACCCACATCCAAATTCCTGGAAAATCTACATTTACAGTAAAAGATTTTTTTCCACTTTTGATCAAATTTTGTAATCGGACAAAAGGAAGTGGATGTAAATGTACAAAAATAGTTTTTGATCAAAGCAGATAAACATCAGAAATAATTTTATTTTAAACCAATCTGATAAATAGTAAGAATGTCAATTAAAAATATCAAATTGAAAATTGATTGGGTGCTGAAATATTTATATATATTTTTTATGTAATTGATTTAAAGAAATAGAAGAAGAAAGAAGATTCGAGAAGAAAATTCATGGCATCCGTAGTAGGGTATAAAAAGGACAAAAAAAATAGGGATTATTAAACTGCAAAAAGGACAAATGAGTAAAATAAGTGATACAAAGAGAATATGGTAAAGCTAAAGTGTGTTGGACTCCTACTTAATACCCCATAAATGTAAATCATTGGAAATCCTGCCAACTGCCTACCGCCATTAAATATTGCTTTAAAGACTTCTGCTGACAAATATAGGAAATATTAAATGTGACTCTCCAATTGAAGATTGGATATCCAAAAAAGAAGCAAAAAATGAACTGTTCATAAGCCCCTCTTCTAAATGTAAGCTTACTGATATATAGTAATCTTATTCGTTCCTGGGAACAAAAGTATTATTTTGTTATATATTTATTTTTAAATGTTTTATATCTGTCTAATATGTCTTAAATGTAATAAAGAATTTAAACATAATTAATATGTTAATCATTAATTCAAATTCTCATAATATATACATAATTATTTTTATAATTATAATCATTTATTTACTTATGCATACGGATGCAGATTTTGGCAAATTTATACAACCAGTCTTATAGAGGGTTTATAAAGTAAATAATTCTTTTAGTTTGATGAAATAATAAATTCTAACAAAATAGAATTAGGTCTTATTAGCCTATTATACAGGAAAGAGATTTTATATGTATCACAAAAAATTACTCAAATGAAATTGTCATACCTTCTTAAATCATGAATGATCTATGTGCTCCAATGATGCCATCACTATTACTCCCTGAGATACTGAGTTAGAACGGGTTGGGCGAATATTTCAAATGAATATACAAGGAATTAATGTGTAATTCTTACTGTATCCAGTATATTGGTGCTTGGGATTGATAAGTTGATGCTCATAAACACACTGGGGACAATTAAATATATCTATCTTAAGGGAGTTATTTTATCGGGACAGATCCATTATCTGTATTGTATCTCCCATTAAATTATTATTTATTTTTTGTGATTAATAAAATGAATATTAAATTCATATCACTAAATGAATATTAAATTCATATCACTAAATGGTGTGAACCAAGAATTTGGTTACACACAGGTTTGATGGTGACTATATGTCCATCATTAGTTAGATTAAAGGAAAGAATAAATTATATATATTAAAATAGGGGTACACCCATTACAACATATTTCTCCACCAGATATCAGCAATTCCCCCATTCAAACATATAAAAATTACTAAGTAGATCAAAGTTATCACCAAATCAAAGTAATTGGATCATCTAAGATATACTTGAAATCAATATCATCCAAAAAATTCTTCAACAATTAGACATGAGAAATTGGATTATGAGTTCCAAACAAATTTATTTTTCCATATCTACCAGTAAAATCAGCTAATTTAACTTTTCTAAATGTTACTGAAATTTCATCATTGTATTCTTAACCATCCATAACCACTATATTATCTTCTACAGAAATAAAATTTAACAGCCTCTAATTTATATATTATTGTAATCAAAAACAAGATGTTAAGCACCATAATTAATGACTGTCTAATCTATGCTCACAAAGGGAACATGGACAGAGTTAATAAAGCCATAAATGAATCTATATTTGGTTGGAATCCTCATAGATCTCTTTATAATGTTTGTGAATAGTTAACTGCTTAAAAAAATTCATCAAAAAAACAACAGATTTTCAATGGTTCATATATCCTAATACAAAATTAGGACTATCAGATTTTATTTTTTTAAATCAAATAAAAATTAATGTGGGTTATGATCTACCTCACTAAAAATGTATTATGATTATCAGTTATCTGCTATAAAGATAAATTTTACACATTAACAACCTAAGATTTTCATTAATTTCCTAATCTTCAGATATTTGTAATTACATTCTTTGTTTAGATTATCTACTCATTGCAGACCCATTCAACACATTATTCATAATTCCTATGCCTCTAAATAAATAACTTAATTTCATTCTCTACTTCTTAATTTTCTTCTCTATTTCTTAATTTTCTTTTTATTTATTCTCTCCAATACTTCATTATGACAAATCCGGCCCTTCTAGTTTTTCCCCCCATTTTCCTCCAATTTAACAACTTAAAAATCCCAATAATGGTGGACTTGACTTCAGTGTTGGCCATTCTTTGTTTACATCAAACCACTAGTACAAAGTCATTACTCACTATGGACCACAAAAGAACCTCTTACTAAAGGCGTGTTTATGCATTGCAGTTCTCTAATATTTTTGTGTCTTTCCTACGTCAAACAAACTTTCTCAAATTTAACCTGCTCTAGAACTTCCTATATAATTTCCTTTCTTAATATTTTTATTACTACTTGCAACCAGTGTTTTCAATTTAGACATATTGATTTTTATCCCAACTTTCTATAAACTTCATCAATCCTAATTAATATTTTAAGTTCATTCTTGGTACTTGTAAGCTCTACTACCATGGCAACAGCAGAACTGATAACAATGAATCTTTTTTAAATTATATTGCAAGCTCCATATTTAGCTCAATCCTTTTCATTAAAAAATGTATTTAAATAAATATTGGAATAGGAAATAGGCAATTTCCTTGTCCACTTCTGTCTATTCTGTAAAATCATTTAATCTTGCAATTATTTTTTTTTAGATTCTGATATAAATCTTTTAGTAGTCACCTCTTCTTTCATTCTACAGTTTTCTAGTTCAAAATGTCCAACAAAATACAAGAATTCACTCTATAAAAATGCTTTTACAAAATCAGTGTAGTAAATATTAATACTCTATTTATCTTTGTGCAATAGTTTCCCATTATTCTTATTGCATCTTTATTTGTCTATCTTTTCTAAATACCAATGGCTTTTCTAGCATAAACAATTTTGACTTACTATAAGCATATCTAATTATAAAATATACACCATGTTGAGAAGGCAACATTAATTTCTAGGCTCATCTCATGAGATATCTATTATTGGCATAAAATACTGTTTAGTGACAAAATGGTTGTTAGTTTTCTTTTTTTTTCATTGATATGAGTGGATAGGCTGTTTGACAATAAATATCCTTGTGTGTTTTAATTAGCCAAGTTTGTTATGTAAATATATCTAGCACTCTCAATGAAACATTAAAATAATTAATAGCAGTTATATCAATAGTGGTAATTAAATTTCATATGTTGCATATTTTGGTTTATAGATAAAACTTTAATCTTAAGAACAGTTTTTATTAAGAACTCAACAGTCAATCTGAGAACAGGTATCAATGTTCCTATCTGTTACTAGATTAAAAATTTGTTGAATCCATTTCTTGGTTAATGTTTAAATATCATGTTGGGCAGACAAGCTAAGTTTTTTTGTCAAGTATTCACTAAGAATAATATGCAGATGCATTGTGATGCACTATGGCTTCTTCTTTCTCAGAGTCAGGAATCTTCATTCCCCCCTATGTTTTTCCCATATTTTTTATCCTGCTCCACATTTCCACACTGTTATCTTTGCTTACTGTATGGACTTTATATCAAATTCCCCTTATCTTTTTCCAAACCCAACATAAAAACCAAGAACCCACTTTCGGTATAATCATTTTGTTTATATTTATTCTCCCACAATTTCATTATTTGCACCCTTTCTGCTTGTAAGCATTTACATTAAATTAATAGATGCCTAATATTTTCTATGTCAGACTAAATGGGCCACATTTCTCCATTTATGTGTATATTTCCTTATTGCTAACAATCCTGTTAGAGCTTTAAACTACTTTCTCTGCTATTAGCATAAATTAACTCACAACCAATATTCTGTTTACTTCCATATATATATTTAAACTCTTTTTACTCTCCATATTAGTTCTCCAACTCCCTATTTTTTATTAATGTATCTATTCTTCTATCCCATTCCTTGCCACTATAACACTCAACAATTCTCTTAATACAATCATCCCACATTTTGTATATGTATATTGACATAAAGTCTTTATCCAAATCTTATGCATACCATACTACCTTTCTCACTTATCTTGTAGCCTGTCCTTTACACATAACCCATTTAAATACTATTTTGGCTATTCTCTTATTATCCATAAGTTGCAATCTACTGAACATTTTCATTTTTACTTTTCACATCTCTCATATAAAAACTTGACGATCCCACTTTTCCTTGAATTGCCTCCTTTGCTGACCATTTATTTGTACTTAATGCATGTCTTCCTATGTCTCTTTGTACTTTTTCTAAGAAATCTAATATTTGTTTACTAACACATAATGCATCATTATCATAAGTTAATTCTGCTACTGCCATTTCCTTCCATACAATTCTAACTAAATCATATTTATAATATGAAAACACTGTTAATTTCTTTATCAGTCCCTGGTGAGAAATGAAGGAAACATCAAGCTACAACTTACTTAATCAACTTGATTACTTTTCAGTGTTGCATGCAGGCCCGATCTGTGCCAGGATGCTGAAGATGTAATGATAGTAAACTCTAAAAGAAGTACTAATGATTCACCTTAATAAAAAAATTAAATCAATAGGTAATCAAAAGAATAATTTAAAAAAGCAGGTACTTCAATAGATTTTGAAAATGTTAACTGATTATTTTATTTTATATGTGTTATTTGTGTTTGTATTATTTTATCACTTAGACTAGGTCTATAATTATAAAGTCTGTGCTGTTTTTGAGACAGACAACTTTATTATACTTGTCAACACTTTTATTATACATATGTATACTGCCAATATTACAGTCTAATTAACAAACATCAGAAATTTACTTTACAAAATTGCTGTGAAAAATTATCTAGTGACTGATTCGTTAATTAACTTTACCCTAGAAATAAAACCATAATTTTGCACCTAGGCAGCACAAATCCACAGTACAAGCCTGGCTGCAGATGAGGTTCTATTGGATAAATCATTGACAGAGAAAACATCCCTTTTTTACTAGGATAGTCCCTGACATCAGAAACCAGGATTTCTCGTTTTTGTTTGTCCTTTGTAAAAATGTTGAGCAAATGAAAATTAGTTTTACATCATTTTTTCTTGTTATCTGTCAGTATCATATAGGGTTATCACTTTTTATTTGTGCATTGAGTAATTTAAAAAAAAGAAAATTTTTGTTTCCATTCATCATCTGTATATAATAGCAAATTAAGTATAGTAATCTTTTTGTAATTTTCATCCCATTAACTGTTTGATAAATAAAGAAATTAATTAAACAACTTCATTCAAATTCTTTTAAAAACTTAATTTATTCCCAAATCAACTTTCAAAAAAACAAGCCTAATATTTCAATTATTTAATTAGAGTCATTCTTGAGGGTAAAAACATTAAATTTAAATCTATTCCCCTTTCATTTATGATCCATTTTCACATATTTGGAAGAATTTGAATATATATACTGGATCAAGTTAATAATGAAATATTTGAAGACGAGTTTCCTGTACATACTTTTAGAAGTGATGAAGTCTCTAAGTGTTGGCTAAATTAAATATGTCACTCATGTCACTGTTTGATAGCAAAGATGATGCAACTTAGACATTTCGTTGCCTCATAAGAATTACATATTAATACTATTTAATTATAATAAAAATAATAAATTTAACAATACTTTTGGTTAATTTCTTAAACCTGCCCCAACTGACATAAAAACAGATCTGCAGAAGTACTTTCGATTAATTTCTTAAACCTGCCTCAACTGCCATTAAATTAATGGCAATTGAGGCAGTTAAGCCCCAGGTTTAAGAAATTAACCAAAAGTACTTCTGCAGATTTAAAGACTTTTTAATAGTTTATTACCATTAAATTTATTATTTTTATTATAATTACAACTTTGTTTTAATTAACGGACATTTTACTTATATTAATACTGTTTAATTATATATATATTGCAATGATATTTATATTTTAACATCTGACATTTATTGTGACTCTGAATTAAGAGTGACAAATTATAACTGTCTGGTGAATATAGCATTCCATTCTAGCTCAATTCGTGAAAATCAAATTTGTAATGGTGAAATATATCAGCATGAATAAATGAAACTGTACAATTATAACTTTAGAATAACACCAACATTAATTGCATAACTCCCAAATATTTTAAATTTATTATTAACTTATCCCAGCTTATAATTATTTATAAAGGTCAAGCACCATGCAAGTTATGATGGATACCCATGATATAATTATGTTACTTTTCCCTACCTTGTTTCATTAATCTAACAATCAACACACTAAAATTATACATTATGAGACAAATATTAAAAGTTGCTGTGGCTAATAAAATAATATAATAAATTAATATCATAACTTCATTATGATTTCTAACATGAATTAATCTGCCATAGATTCAAAATAAAATAGCTTCAGAAATAAAATTAGACCAATAACAACCATGACAAGTGATAAAAACATTAATTTATTACATGAAATATATATATAAATCATAATAAAGCTCACATTAAATCAATAAGAAAATAAATAATGATAAAATAAATTAATATCTGATGTATACATTTTTTATATTCTGATTTTTTAAAATCTATATTAAAATTAGTTCCTCATAATTGTATTACTATTCTACAAAATAACCAAATAAAATAAATATAATGAAAATTATTTATTTAAGCTAGAAACAATCTTATATTTCCAACAATAATGTTTATATATAAAGAAAATGCTAAACATTTGTAGGAACAATGTACATTGTCTTAGCCATGCATAACAATGTAATCCAGTGTCTACTTATCATTTTTGCTAAGTTGTTAATATTTTAATTATAAACCTGAGCTGTGTTCGAAACCACTAAGGCAAGGGCACTGAACGTGATGATATGAAACGAAAGATAAGGTGGCATGCTTTATTGCAAATGACACCAATGCAATAAACCGAAAAGAATCGTCTTTGCAATCTCCAAAAAAATGGTCTGTATGAAAAAAAACTTTGAATAAATTACTGCTAAACTTTGCTTAAAATCTCAATGTAAGCTGACACTCCCAAAATAGGCTATAAATATGGAGACTTAAGTTCTCTGAAAGCGCTTAGCCATATAATTCTTTGCTAATAATACTATGCTTCACTTTTTTGCGTAAAGCGCAATTTAAAACTTACCACTCAAAGGTGAAGTAAAAAACAAGGATTTTATTTCAATCATAAAATCTTTTATGAATTACAAAGATGAATATTTTTATTTGTACCAATCTATGTAAAACCAAGTAAAATATCCTTACAACAAAATATATTTAATGTATTTCAAAATGAATATTTATAAACGTATATTTAGTTATTCCATATTTATCCACGCTTATTTAAAAAAGAAAAACTAAACTATAAATAATACCCAATTATAAAATTACGAAGAAACATTATTTTTCTCTTTTAAATTATTTGTCTTAAAAACACATTGATATTTGAAGGTGTGTGTGCATAAAAAAAAATTAATAATCATTCTCCTCTCAATAATATTTTTTTATGTGTTATTAATTAAATAATTTTTTTATAAAATTAATATTTATCAAAAAAATATGTGAGCCATTATATCTAGAACATTTTAGTTTTTTAATTAAGATTCATCGTCATCATCATTTTCAAAAACGTTATCGATCCACTGCAGGATGGGGGATCTCTCCAAGTTCAATTAATTTTTTTCAATTTCTAACTTCCCCTTTTCTATATCATTCCAGTGTATCTCTTTATTTCATCCATCCATCTCATACATGGTTCCTACATTTTTTGCAATCTCTTGGAATCTAGTTTAAGATTTCAATTGTCCATTTATCATCTCTTGAATATGTCCACCCCCAATGGTTTTTTAATTCTTTCACTGATGTCAGTAACACCTGTTTGTTCTCTCACCCATGTATTTAGTCTCCAATTTATTGCTATTCCAATATATATTTCTCCATACTTCATTGAGTGATCTGAAGCTTCTGGATTGATTTTTTGGTAAATGTCCAAGTCTCAAATCCGTAAATAAGAACTGATAAAATACATTTATTAAAAATCTTCCTTTTCAAATATAAAGATACATTTCTTTTTAATAAATAAATACATAAATTTCTTCTTATTTCTTTCCAAAAACTTTATTTCCATGTATTAACTATTGAACATATATATAAATTCACATATTATACATTTCCAGCGTTTCAACTGTTTTTTACCATTATAGTCATTTTCAAGGATCTACAACAAAAAAATACATATCTTTACATATGAAATCTCTTTCTTATATTAACATTAACACATCAAAATCATTATAATAAAACATATTAATTATATTTTCACTTCTCTATTACACGGGCCGCCAAACTTTTTTGATCATGGACCCCTATATAATTTTTTGAAATCTCCATAGACCCCCATAAAAGTAATTTTTAGTTAATTAAAATAAAACTATCTATTAGGTACTGTGTTTGTACATTTATTTTATGATTTTAAACATTTATTAAAGTAATTTCACATTGTGTGACAATAGTTTTATGAAAAATATGTGTGATTTGCATATTAAGAGTTGTTTTTCCTTCGACCCCCAATCAACCCTCTCGCTCAGATTGACCCCTACTTTTATTAAATAGATCCCTGGGGGTCTATATAGACCACTTTGGCGACCTCTGCTCTATTATAAAACTTCATTTTTTACATATTAAGTATAAATTTTCAAAAAATATTAGAAACCAGCTAAAACACCAATAAACAAAAAATAATTTAAATCTATTTAACCCACACCTAATTACAAATGTATTTCTTCCTTTAACTATTTTATCTAACTTTCATATCAATTATCTATATTCTCTATCTATACTTTTACATCTATTTAAAAACTAATGTAAATTTTTCCTAATTCTTTAACAATTTATAGAAAATCTGAATGTTTTATAAGGTATATTAATTCAATTGATATGACATTAGTTTTACTATGGAAAAAGAGAAAAATAATGTAATTACTTATATGGATGTTATAATAAAAAAAGTTATTAGAAATTGTAAGGTTGCTATTAAAACAAGTGTATTCTCAGAAAAGAAACTTTTTAGGGTTTGTTAAGTAGTTGGGATTCAGATATTGAATATAAACATAAAATTAATATTATTAATAATAGGATAAATAGAGCACTTAATTTATGTTCTGAAGAAAAATTATTTATAAAAGAAATTAGTAATATAAAAGAGAAAGGTATCAAAAATAATTGTCCAGTTAAAGTTATTGATAAATTACGTAATAAAAAAATATTAAAAGAATAATAAAGAAGAGAAACAATGGGAAAGATGTAAATAATTTTATATATAGTAGTTATAATGTTTCTAGAGATACTTTTATGAAGATGAACAAGATTATAAAAAGTATAAATAATAAATACAAGGGGGAAAGTAGGTTAATTATTAAATCTGTATATAAAAAGAAATTGAATTTAGGAAATTTAATTAAAGATACAAAAAATATAGAAATTGACAAAATGAATGGAATTTATTTAATTGAATGTTTAAATCGTAAGAGGGAGGGGAAAAAGATTTCATATATTGGTACAACAAAGAATACATTAAAAACTAAACTTAGATGACATTTAAAAAATATTTACATACATTGTAAAGTTTTAGGTCATAAAGAATTTAATATTAAAATGTTGGAAAGGATTAAAAATTACAGGGAAAGGATGGTAAAAGAATATTTTTACATAAAAAAATATAATCCTATTTTAAATAGAATTAATGGAGTAGATAAGGAATCTAAAATAATGTATAATTAAAATGAATGTTTAAATAGGTTTAGGTAAATTGTTAAAAGTTTTTTTTATATTAAAAAAAGATGTTTATATTTATTTTATATTTATTTAAAACTATAGTTTAGAAATGTAGTTTTGAGATGGGTTTTAGATAAGATTTAAAAAAGGGGGAGGTTATTTGAAATTAGAGTTGGTTTTTAAATTTGTATAAAAAGTTTCTTGGATGATTTTAAGACAGATTTGTAATTAAATAATGTAAAAGAAAGAGTAATAAAAAATAGTAGTGGGAGAGGTAAGTAAAATATAATTATGTATTTTTAACGTTTGTTACTGTTTATATTAATGTAAGATGAAGGTATTTATGTAACTGAGATTTATTTATAAATATGTATTCCATATTGTTGTTGCAGATCCTTGAAAATGACTGTATGAAGATAAAAACAGTTGAAACATTGGAGTTTTGTATTATATATATACATGTTCAGTATTAATATTAGAAAATAAAGTTTTTGAAAACAAAAAGGAGGATTTTTAATTTGTTGATATTTTTGTAGAACATATATATATTTTAAAAGAAAAAATGATTGTACATTTGCTGTGTTATAATATATGAATTTACTTAAATACTAAAAAATAGAGTCATATATCATATGATCCAATTTCTTTTAAGCTTGTAAAATATAAACAGAGCTTTGCTAATTGCTCAACAAGCTTTGTGATAAATGCTTAGCCAGAATAAGCATTTAAAATATTTCTATCAGAAAACACACCCAAAACCCTGACCAATGGTTTTGTGCTTTGGCACTTGTCAGAGGTGCTAGGATAGTTTCAGACACTAGATCTAAAAATACCAACCCAAAGCCAGCACTTATCTAAGAGTTAACTATTGAGTAGAAAAGCTGAAATTTTCAAACACTTAAATGTCTTCAAACCCAGCTATCTAACGTAAATAGTTATATGGGGCTGAGAGATCTTCAGCCAAATCATATATTAATAGTCTTGGCAATATAACGTCACTTAAAACTTAAAACAAATACTATAAATAGTCAATAAAAATAGTTACATATCCCATGACTCCCATTTCTTTTAAGCTTTTTAATTGACTATTTATAGTCTTTGCTTTAAGTCTTAAGTGATGTTATATTACTAAGACCATTAATATACGATTTGGCTGAAGATCACACAGCCACATATAGCTATTTGAGTTAGATAGCTGTGTCTGAAGATATTTAACTGTCTGAAAATTTCAGATTTTCTATTCAATAGTTAACTCTTAGATAAATCCTGGCTTTGGGTTGGTATTTTTAGATCTAGTGTCTGAAACTATCCTAGCACCTCTCGGAGGAGTGCCAAAGCATGAAATCATTAATTAGGGTTTTGGGCGTGGTTTTCTGATAAAGATATTTTAAATGCTTTCTCTGGCTAAGCATTTATCAAAGCTTGTTGAGCAATTAACAAAGCTTTTTGTTTATACTTAAATACTATTTAAACATTCCATATTAATTACATTTTATTTTACATTCCTTATCTATTTAAAACAAGTTTATATCTTTTTATGTAAAAATATTCTTTTATCATCCTTTCTCTATAGTTTTGAATATTTTCCAACATTTTTATATTAAATTTTTTTTGTATATACATTATAAAGAATTTAGACAAAAATTTTAATATAAAAATGTTAAAAACTATAGAGAAAGAATGATAAAAAAATATTTTTATATAAAAAGACATAAACCTGTTTTAAATAGAATTAATGATGTAGATAAGGAATGTAAAATAAAATGTAATTAATATGGAATGTTTAGTAAGTAAGTTGTTAAAGAATAGAGGAAAAATTTGCATTAGTTTTTAAATAGATTTAAAATTATAGATAGGTAATGTAGATAATTGATATGAAAGTTAGATAATTAGGGGTGGGTTTAATGGATTTAAATTGTTTTTTTGTTTATTGGTGTTTTAGATGGTTTCTAATATTTTTTGAAAATTTATACTTAATATGTAAAAAAGGAGTCAAGCATTGGTGGTCGAGAGGTCAGCGACAGCTGCTTTACAAGCAGTTGTCCTGGGTTAGCGGGTTCGCTTTCTGGCTGATGCTATGATACATGGGAAAAAAAATATGTAAAAAAGGAAGTAGAGAGAGGACAAAGTAAGTAAACATATAATTATATATAATTAATATGTTTTATTAAAATGATTTTGATGTGTTAATGTTAATATAAAAAAGATATTTTGTATTTAGAGTATTATGTAAAGATATATATTTTTTTGTCATAGATCCTTGAAAATGACTATAATGGTGTACAAAACAGTTGAAATGTTCGAAATGTATAATATGTGAATTTATATATATGTTCATTAGTTAATATGTGGAAATAAAGTTTTTGGAAAGAAGAAAAAAGTGTTTAATTTGTCATTGCATAATGATAATATTATAGTGTAATATTTATTCTTTTTAATATTAAATTATTTCTACCAAAAGCACTTCAACTAAGTTTAATTTTATGATTAATTTTATTTATGTTTCCACCTGCAGTAATAATATGACCAAGGTGTTTGTACTTGTTAACTTCTTCTAACTCATCATTATTAATTTTTATTTTCTTCTTTTGAGAAATTCATTAAACATTAGTCTTTTAATTCCAACCAAGTTTAATTCTATGATTAATTCCATTCATTATGTTTCCATCTGTAGTAATAATATGACCAAGGTATTTGTAGTTGTTAATTCATTATCAATTTTTATTTTCTTCTTTTGAAAAAATCCGTTGAAAATTAGTCTTTTTAATATTTACCTTTAATTGTACTTTCATCTCATAATCTTGGAACATTTTCTGAAATTCTAAAGCATTATTTGCAAAAAACAATTACATCATGTGTAAAATTTATGATTTAAATAATCTCCATTTACTTTTACTCTCTTAGTTTCCCATTTAATCCACAAAATATTTATTGCAAAATTGTTGTAAAAAGTTTGTAGTTACCCTGTTATATATCCTTTTTAATATTAATCTTCCTAGCATCACCATGAAATCTAATTGTTGCTGTGGCTTATAGTCTTCAAAATATGACAATATCTTGGATCTATATTTTGATGATCCAATGCTTTTTTTTAAGTGTCATAGCATCGGCTGGGATGCGAACCTGCAACCCGGGCAACTGCCTGCTAGTGCAAGGCAGTCGTGCTGACCGCTCGACCACCAATGCAAGACGATGATCCAATGCTTTAATTACTGAAGAAACATTTGTAGAATTAAATATCTTTTCATAATCTACAAATCCAAAGCATAATGGCAACTCATATTCATTAGTCCTTTGATCCACTGTATTAAAACCACTTTTAAATCCAGCTTGTTCTTTTGGTTGATTAAAATCCAAAGTTTGCTGTAGATGGGTTGGAATTAGTTTGGAAAAAATGTTATAAATAACAGATCATCATCATCAACAATATTCTGTCAAATGAACAGGTCCAAAGAGTAGTCATATCATCAATTCATCCATTTTTCCATTCCTTCTTCCTTCCCCAGCTCTTCAATTCCATGTAATTCTTCTAATCTCTTATATCATCCATAGAACTGATAAGCGACTGACAGACCTTTAATTTCTAATATCTTCTTTATCACATTTTTTAAATATTAATACTGCATTCTTCCAATTATGATATACTTTTATCATGTACACACTTCATATATAACTTTGCCAAAAAATTCTCTATTTCCTCAGCTGTTTCTTTTAAGATATAATTCCATCATTACCCTCGATCTTTTCCATTCTTCATAGATTTAATTTCATGTCTCACTTTTCCATTTAAATATAGTAGTTCCTAGGAAAAACTTTTTCTTGTTCTTTGTTACTATATAATTAATGATAGAATTTTTCTACACAATTCATAATATCATTTCTGTTTTTAGTAATAATTCCATCTATTTTTAAAAAAAGTCTATAATAAAGTTCTTGATGAGAATTTGTAGTTGACTTCATGCAATTCTGTAGAGATTTTGATGTATATATTTGGCATTCCTTTTCTCTGAATATATTAAAAAATCATTAAATTATAATATGGAAAATTTCCGTAGAAACGACAAGTTTGCAATAGTTTATAACATAGTCTATTAAGCGAGAGCACATTGCCTAATAATTCATTAACCTATTAATGATTGTTTTTTAATTAATATATTATGAACTGCCAGATAGTTGGATGAATAAAATTTTGTAAATTTCAAGTAGATATTCAGAAAATTATTAAAGGTCTGGGAAAAATTTTTTGAAATTTAAAAAAAAAAACAATAATTTTAAGCTATTATTTATCGATTCATTATGTTCGGCTTACTTTCTTTATTATTTTAAGTGTGTCAGATTTTCCCTCTCTGGATTTTAGTTTATTCAAATTCTATTAATTCAGTAAGAGGCATACATAAAATAAGTGGCAAGAGAATATGCCAGAATAGAACAGCTTCCATCAGATAAACTCTATCTTTGTACGTCAAATGATTTGGAATGTGTAAGATTTGGATAGCATATGATAAAAGTAGGAGATGGGGAGCGATTTTTTTAACGGCGGAAATTGTGTAACAATTTAGATCCCTAAAATTTTGCAAAAAAAAAAAAAACAACAACCCATCATTCTTAGCAGGAAATAATGTGACAATTTTTATTATTAAAAAATCTATATATAGTACAAAATATAGAAAACTTTTAAATAATTTTATTTAAATTATTTTAAAGGAATATTAACAAAATGTTATTAAGACGAAGTAATTTTGCTATTATAAATTTTTAAATTATGAAAATGAAGCCTTTAGAATTTCCACCCTTCGAATTAAGCTAATTTGTTAGAATATAACTTTCAGTTTCAATTTTTAATAAAAACCTTTTAAACTATTTATTTTTAAAATTTTCTAGATTAAAATTCACTCACACTTTTATAATCTATTATTTTATTAATGAGTGCTTATATACATTTAAAATGTATAGGTGTATGAATATTGGTTTTACATTTTAGTGTGTGAAGCATTTACGTATGATAAATTCAGATAAATTTAATTTGTTAATTATAATTTAATTCCTTTTAATTACGGATTTGATTTAACCATTTTCCAACAGAATAAAGTATCAAAAAGGAAATATTTTTGAATTTGAGAATCTATATTTTTTGGCGAATTTTTTTTTTTAATTAGCATACTAACTAATCTCTCTATATATATTATAATGGAATAAATTATACATGATATTATGCTTTATTAGTCATCATTTGTGTGCCGGTATTTAATTTTGTTATAAAGAGATTTTGACCTGTTCTCAATTAATGATTAGGATAATGATTAAACCATATACTCCTATTTTTGTAAGGATCATATGAAAGAATTCTAAAAACAGATATTTCCTAACCATTATCAATTTGCCCACATCTAATATGAAGATCAGTCTAAGAATCCCATTATCATTTAGCTTCATTTATAATCAGAATATGTTAAATAGGTTCCTGAAATGACATTTCTCTTTATGAAAGACTATATATGATGAAGTACTATCCTCATGTCATAATATCTTAATTCCTTCTCAGGTACCTAGAGTATAAATATATTCAGGAGCATTAGTTATAAGACAAGACTTAAATAAGAATAGATGCTAAATTTAATTTTAAATTACAAAAACGATTCATTAAATTAGTTTGATTTATTAAAAATTATTCATGGGTATATGCACATACAGATATATATAACTGATGTTAAAAGAAGGGGAAATAAAGAACCTAAATTAATCAATTTAATTCACTTTATCTCACTGGAACATTCAGTTCTTTATATGTTAATATAACTATAATTGTGTGTATTTCTTAGCAATTCAAAGGAGCATAATATTAATCAATAATTCTTTAAATGAATGCAACCACTATTTGAATCATAATAAAGAAAAAAATTAAATACAAGTTCCGGATAAATTAAATCAACATATATTAAAATAATCTACTAATTAATAAAACTAAAATAAATAATAATAAAAATAACATTACAAATTAATATATAATATTTTTAGGTCTAAGTAATTTTAATATCATCTATGTTCTATATTACTTTTTACAATGCTTTTTTACAACCCACTAGTGACAGTTTCGATTGCCCCATCAATTTTCTTCAGAACTATAATAAACACAATATAAATACATGAATACAAGTATGCATGAACATATAATTTTACAATAGTTCTGAAGAAAATTACTGGGGAATTTGAAACTGTCAATAGTGGGTTGTAAAAAAGCATTGTAAAAAGTAATAAAGAATATAGATGATATTAAAATTATATGGACTTGGCAATGCAGTAAGAATGATAAAGTTATAATTTAAAAATATATATATACAAAAAAACCAACAACCTAATCTCAGATTCAATAATCAGTAAGCTTAATGTTCAGTTACCTTTCTAAAACTACAGATTTGCCTTTGCGTAATAATCTTTTAATAATTGCTTATGCCACTCTTTGGTTTATTCATCAATCATCTTGGGAATAATTTCTATCTTAGTATCATCAAATCCTTTACGTTGAACATTCTTTCACTTAAGCAAGTTAGAACAACTTTTGAGCAGCAGATACAAACTTCTATCAGGGCAGGCAAGAAAGTTTGTTTTCACATCATTGCTTTCTGGCTACCTACTATAAGGCATGACATGAAAACATTCACAATTGAGAAATTACATTTTTGAAATGTTAATGGGACACTGCTGGCTGCAATTAACATATTTTGTCACAAGTTTTCTCTGTAGAAAAGTTTTCCATCATAGCCTGAATCAAATTATCACTAGAATATGTTTTATAGTTGTATGACTATTTATACAAGTGGTTATTAATAAGATATAGTGATTTGTTGGCCTTATATCTACTTCTCTTCTTAAACCATTAAGCATCACATGACCACCATCTCTTATACTAGCACATAATTGGATTTTATGCACAAGCCTTCTGGCATCCATTGATTACTCTGGTTGGCACAGGGTAGTACTACTGTATGGAGAGTTTCGCCTTGTTACTTTTCTTCTCTAACTCTGCCTTTATATTGCATTAATTTATGCATTCTCTAGGAATATATATATATATAAAAAAGACTGTCTGCATCAATCTATGAATGAATCTATGAATAAATGAATGTTAATCTGTCTTTAAGAATTACATTAATTTTAACTTCTTTATATATTCTTCATGATCTTGACAAAAACACATTATCCTGATGCATGCTCTTACTTATGAAAAAATGTTTTCTTTACTTCTAATTACAGATTTTTTTAAAGTTTTTGTTTAAAAACAGATTACGCAATCTTAATGAAATATAATTAATGACATTTTTTTATTAGCATGTATTTTTTTATATTTAAATATTGGGAGGGAAGCATAGTTCCTTTGTCAACTTTCGCTCAAGCCCCTGGAGATCATTTTGCCACCCGCATCCCTTCAGTGGAGCTTATGGAAAAATTATTTATTTATAATACTTCTTTTTATACCGTATAAATAGGGATTTTTGAAATTTCCCCATTATTACATTAAAATTGGGTAAAATTATTAAAAAAATGACACTAAACATATATATGTAGGATTTAAATTTCCTCTGATTTAACATGTAACATAAAATCATCATATATGATTTTTTGCAAAATTTCTCAGAGTAAACCTGTATTTCTAAGTTCTATTTCTGATACTTATGTATTAATCTTACAATGTAGAGGAGATGGTACACCTTTTCCACATCTGCAATAAAGGTGTAACTTGCGATCACATCAAATAAACTCTACAATGTTATCCGATCTCATATCAAAATGTTTTTTGTGATATTTTGACAGTCTCAGTTATTGTCCAGATTTCATTCTGACAACAGCTTCATCCATAGTTTTAATTCAAGGATTTTTACTTTATTTGTACTTTTGAGTTACTACACTAGTTTTAATTTTAAGTAAGTATATGTACTTTTTCTTTTGAGTTTCTTTTCACAATTTCTGGATTGTTCTTTTTGTTAAATAGTATAAAATGATGACAATTTGAAAGCTATCCATTACTGAAATCAATGCCATATTATATTTTCAAGAACAAGGAATCCTGCCATCTGAAAAAATATGTCTCAAATGGACATAGTATGAGCATTTACATACACACCTTGGACAAGCAATGGCATTGCAACATTCAAGGATGTAAGGCCTTCATAAAGGAACGTGGCTGGAGGATTCAAGAATTCCATTTCTAACATGAAGGCAGATTATTTATTGCCTAAGAAAAGAAAGATTGAAAGAATGCAATAACAAATAATTTATTATCAATACTTTCAAATTATTTATTTCCAAAGACAGAAAAAAAAAATGCTGAAAGATACAAATATCTCAAACTCTTAACTACAATCTAGCATATTCACTTCCATTAACTAAATAAAAACACTATAAGAATATTTAAATCAAATAAATTTTAAAGAAACAAACTATGATACATTTATATATTTTAACAAAAATTATAAAATTACTTATAAAAATAAATTCTATTTTTCCCATGTTAAATAAGTATGCATTAACTATTTCATAAAGTGCAACTTTATTTTTCTTGTCTTTAATATATACTTAATTGAGCCAGAGCAAGCTTATCATTAAATATAAATAATTATTAATAATTTGTCAGAATACTGTGTTTCTTACTACAAATGTTCTATTTCTGTCAGATTTTTAACAATAGTTTTTTTTTTCTAACGATTGCCAGATAGGATAATTTACACCCAGGATTGTTAATGAACTGAATCATTTGTTTCTATTACCATTCCACTTATTATTATATATATATATTAAAGGTAATATATAAAATAACTTTCCATAACGTTTTTAATTTTTATTTTTTTAAATGAGTCAACATTTTGGAATTCATTTATAAATTCTTGACTGTCAGATTTTTATATTTGGTAGTAGTATCAACAACCATACACATCACTTGATGGCACTCTTGCTAATAAAAAACAATGAAATATAATATTAGCTGGCCGTGATCTTTTCAGAACTAATTGACCTTTAATTGTTTTTTTAAATAAAAAAAATATACATTACTTGATTAACAAACTAAACAGCCTGAATTAAATTAAGTTGTCTTGTGAAGATATCATGAGTGGCATTACTATTTAAGAAGTCGTGCCTATAACAAAACTTTCCCTAATTTTAAACCCTTCCAAAGTCTTCACAACCACTGTGACAGTTTGAAATTTTTTTGGACCTCATATTACATAATTTGAATGTAATATAATACTTTATTAAATAACATTTCAAATGTTATGTTGATTTCAAATCTACACTCTTCAAATTATATGATAGCACAGCCTCAATAGTGATAATTTGTAGAGTAAGAACAGGGCACTTGAAAGTAGTGTGAATTGCGAGAAATGAGCATAATACACTACAGGTCATTACTGGCTGCCTCAGAAATGGTATATTTAATTGTTTTTGAGTAGCACCAGCACCATCAAGCGACGTGTACAGTCGTTAATACTACTACCTTTAATTTTCTTATGTATGAATTTATTTTTTCCATTCTATCTAAAAATATATGAAAAAAATTAATATATTACCAAATTAAGTAATTAAAAAGATAAATCTACACAGATCTCCTAACATCTTAAACACAATAATTGATCATATTAAATCTTAAATGCTTTTACATAAAACAAACTGAAATTAAATCTCACTGCACTCATTATAATGCTTATCTGACAGCCAATCAGATATTACGATGGCTGTGCGAATGATGATCAAACCGTAAACACACAACAAAGAATTTGTGAGAAAAGGCCGGCCAACTCTTTTCTCTACTTTTCTTTCTATGTATCTAAGCCAGTCAAAAGTATTTAGGTTTGAAAGAGTGAAGCTTTAAATATCTTCACAATTAACTCACTGAGTCTAAATTATAAACACACAGCACGAAATCCTACGATTTACTATGCAGTAGTTTTTAGATTATATAACCAGCAGCAAAGTATGTAAATAATATTTAATTTGTGAAGCTGAGATAGATGAAACTGAAATTAAATTGAGAAACTGTAAATCTCACTGCACTCATTATAATGCTTATCTGATTGGCTGTCAGATAAGCATTATAATGAGCGCATTGAGATTTCCAGTCTCTCAATTTAATTTCAGTTTCATCTATCTGCGCTTCACAAATTAAAATATTATAAAACATGAAATGTATAAATTTTTTACTTTTATAAACATTTTGTTCATTATGTATTGAATATATTTGGCTCAAAAAATTATTAACTATATAAATCTGCCATATCATCATCAATTAGGGTAACTTTTAATTTGATTTTATATTTAATTATTTTTAAATTATGTAATATAAAATTTCAATTACTTTAAACTCTACTGAGATCTTTATAACTTCGAATGAACCCATCACTGGATGGTTTCATATTACTAAAACATCACATGACCATCATTTCTTATGCTTACACAATCTGCTAAAACAATAGCAGCTCTCTCTATACAATAATGCCATTCAGTGTAAGCCATAAATCCAAAGATCTAGGTCCAGTGTTCTCAGATCCCAAACTCCTCACTGATGAAAAATGTAGGCTAGAAACTAGTCTGAGGATATTAGATGAATAGGCATTAGATAGGAATTTCAATGCACACATTTTAGAACATCCACTGATTACTATAGCTTGCAGTAGGTGGTGCTATAGCATGGAGAATGTTATTGTTATGTATATATATCAACAAATTACATCATTTAGAATTTAAAAACTAGCCAAAAATTAAAATTTTAATCATTAGTTTCATTACCAAGGCAGACTTCTCAACTACAAAAAAAAAACACACAACACAAATATATAGTGATCTATTTCCTCACAATTCTCACATTACAATTCCCCTTAATATCAAAAAACTTTTTAGTAAATTAATATCTTCAGATACATAAATTTTGAACAATAGAGATTCTTTAATTCTTCTCTTTATTTCATTCTTTTCAAAGAAGAATGAAAAGAATTAAATAAACAGAATTTTCATTATTCAAAATGTTGATTCTGAAGCTATTAGTTTATTAAGATTTCTTTTAAATTTGAAAAGAATTGTAGTATGAAAATTATGGGAAATTAAGTTAGTATATGTTTGTGTTGGCTACAGAAAAGAGCTTGCTGTTAACTGAAAAGAGGCCCTTTGATTTCTTTTTGAGAACTTAAGGAAACCAAGCAGGACAAATCTCTAATGGCTATTCACATAATCTTGTTGTTGCAGTTATTATTATATGATTATTCATATAGTATATAAATATTGATGGGCAGCTCACCAACATGCATTAGCCAGGAAGTGAGTTTATTGGCCTTTTATCTCTGAGTTTAAGATCAAAAAAACATCATTGTCTTTTTTCTCAGTTGCTTGATAGCTCTTAACTGAAATATTAGTTGAGTTTTCTTGAAGGCAAAATAAATTTGTGTACGAATGAACTTTTATTAAATAGATATTTACAATCATGACAGACAAAACTAAATTAAGACTCTTATTTCCAGAAGGTTATAAAAATGATAGCCAAGAAAGCTTGTTGGTGGTTGAAGATATGGAATGCTAAGAACCCCTGATTGCAAACCGAAGCTTCTATTTGATAATAATCTTTTATTTAGGTATTTATAACTGCAGATCCCTTTCAAGTTATGGAAGATTCCAAGAATTGGAAAAATAATTGTCTAATATTACATGGAAGATTGTTGGACTTTCAAAATTAGAAAAAAAGTTAAAAAAGATAACTGATTTAAAAAATAGATGTGTACTACATTACAAAGGCATAAATAGAGTAGGATTCATTATAAATAAAAGTAGAACAATAATATTGTGGAGATTGATGGTGTATCATATAGAGTAGTAAGATTTATTATTCAAATTCATGGATGTTATCAAATGCATATAATTCAGGTTTATGCCCCAACAAATACTTATTGTAATGGAAGAAATAGAGAATTTTTATTTAGATAGAAAAAAAGTCTTTAAATCAGATCAAACAACTTTTTAAAATTGTCATAATGTTAGAAATCAGAGAAAAAGAAAAACTTTATATTATCAATTCTTTTTTTTAATAATTGCTGAATGGAAATGGATGTAAAAACATCCAAATGCCATACAGAAGAATTGGATTATATGCTATCATAAAATATGTATTTCAAGATTGTGATGTTCTTAATAAATTCAATACAGGGTCTCATCATCAGTTAGTGAGATGTTAAGATATAGGTATATCATAAAATATGTATTTCAAGATTATGATGTTCTTAATAAATTCAATACAGGGTGTCATCATCAATTAGTGAGATGTTAAGATACGAGTTAATGCAAAACTAGAGAGACAAATAAATTATTAAGAAAAACAGTATTCACAGTTGATATTCCTAACTTTCAGACACATTACATTGAATTTAAACTAGAACTTGAAAATTGTTTTAAAATATTAAGATTTTATAGAAGGTTCAGATTTGAACAAAATCTATAGAAAGATAACAGATACATTATTAAAAAGTAAATTGATAATTAATTATTTATTCTGGATGCTTACTATTCAAAACTACAACAAAGATAGCTGATATAAAAAAGCATCAATTGACCAATAAAATTTATCTTGAGTCAAGATATTTTTTAAAGAAAATAAATACTATGAAAATATGTAATATAATCCATTAAGGATTGAATATCTAGAATTTTGTAAAATGATATGAAAAAACAATATAAGAAAATATAATTGTGAATTAGCAAGGAAAGCTAGAGATGAAAATAAAAATATTAAAAATATAAAACAACATTTTGGTATTGGTAGGAAATTTATTTCTGCAGTAAGAAAAAAGATGATACTATGATTAAAAAGAGAAATGAAATTATAAAATGAGTAGAAGTTTTATAAAAAATTATGTAGTAATAAAGAACAACAAAAAACTATCCCTACAATGACTACATCTTCTGAATTTTTTAAATGAAGAAGTGAGAAAATGCAATTAAATCTACAAAGAAGGGTAAAACTCCAGATAATAATGGAATTATAATCAATATCTTAAAAGAAGTAAATGAAATGGAAAAAATATTGGCAAAGTTATATGCCAAATGTCTAGGTGATAAAGTTGTATCAGATGCCTGGAAGAATGCATTAATATTTAAAAAGGTGATAAAGAAGATATTAGAAACTACAAACCTATTAGTTTCTTATCAGCTTCTATATAAAAATTTTATCAAGACAATTACAACTCATTTACAGCAACTTTGGATTTTAACCAATCAAAAGAACAAGGTGCATTTAAAAGGGTTATGTTTAGTGGACCATAACTAAGTACTGAGAGAAGTTATAGAAATGATCAATGAATATGAGTTGCCATTATGCTTTGGATTTATAGATTATGAAAAGGCATTTGATTCTACAAGGATTTCTTCAGTGATTACAGCACTGAATCATCATGATATAGATCAATTTATATTATCATACTTTGACGAAGATTTATCAAAATGTAGGTAACTCAATATCGTCAAAATTTTTTACAGTAATTTTGTTAAGAAGTATTTTGTGGATTAAAATGGGAAGCTAAGAGAGTAAAAGTAAATATAGATTATTTAATTCATCTAGATTTTGAAGATGATGTAAGTGTTTTTGCAAATAATGCTTTAGAGCTTCAGGAAATGTTGCAACAATAATTATATGAAAGTAAGAAAGTAGGAGTAAAAGCAAATGCTAAAAAGACTAAAGTATTGTTCAATGGATTTTCTCTATAGAAGAAAATAAAGATTGAATATGATAATTTAGAAGAAGCTAACTACCACAAATACCTTGGTCAGATTATTAAAAAGAAATATGCATATGTGTTTGAAAAGAAAGATTTTTAATGTGTTTTATCAGTATTAATAACAGAAGAGCAATGCAGGTATTCCAAACCATTACATGAACTATGGAGGTATATATGTTAGGAACAAGAAGAAGAGATCAAATGCAAAATATGTGGATGAGAGAATTATTGAAAAAAATTAAGATTCAAGAGTCATTGGGACTGATATATGGCTAGAAGAAATGATAGTAAATGGACAGTTGAAATTTTAATTGGATTCCAAAAGATAGTAAAATATCTAGAAAGAGAGTACATGTAAGATGAATGGATAATGTAAGGAAGTGTACTAGGGTGGTTTGGAGAAGAGAGGCTAAACATCAGAGAAACTGGATTATTTCTTTTAAGAAACAACAATAACACATTTATTAGGAAGTCTAATGTAAAAACTCAAAATATATAACTGGTGAGTACAATGGATAGGATTAAAGCCAACAAGATTTTTCTATGAAATTGTGATATCAAAATTATATAAGGTATGAATCATTCTCCATGGATAATCTGGTTCTGATTTTTTTAAATAAGATTTTTCCCATCAATCAGCAAACAATCCATTTGTTTTTTTATAGCATGCCTTTTTAAGTTCCAAGGTTTCTGTCACTGAATGTTTTTATCATCACTCACATTTCACAATAGTATAATAATTTGTAATATATCAAATTTGTTTTGTGATCTGATGATTCTGAGTTTCCTAACCAGATCCACTCTTAATTTTGTTCCTAATCAGTAACAATACCATATGACTGCTTCAAAATGCAATTCTATTTCCTTTTGACTATTAACACTTTCTTTATGAACACTCAACTAAGAATCTACAAACAAAGAATTATAGCATTAAAAATGAACTTCTTATGAGGTCCTTAAACATTTTTTTTTCCAGATCCAATAGTAAAACCATCTGTATCTGATCTTCCTAATTACTGGAATTTCATCAACTGATTCAGAATAACTCATATGTATTGTACTCATCTTCTTCATAAATGGAATTTAACATCCAATGACTTATGTAGATATAAATAAATACAAGCCATGAACTATGTAATCAATACTTGTCAAATTTATGGCCACAATTGAGGAACTTAATAAGACCACTATTTGATCTGTCTCCTGACCTATTTAATTAAGCTATTTTTTAAAAGATCCATACACTAAATAAATACAATAAAACTAATGCTATTAACATGCAAGTTATACAAAATTTTATACATTGTCTAGTATAGTTCCGCAAATTTGATTTACCCCTTAATTTCTCTTTTTTAAGTACCATTCACATTTTAGATCATATTTTTATAAACCAGATCTACAGCATACTAAATATGTTTTGTAATATAAAAAAAACTTATAAATATATTAAATTTATTAAGCGCTAGCAGATTATTTTAATAATACCATGAAAAGCTAAAACCTTTGACAGAATCGCCTTAAAATTGATTGTCACATAAGCATTTTTAAGGCACTTCTGTCGAAGGTTTTAGCCTTTCATATTATTAAAAACTTATAATCAAAATGTGTCTTATTATCTACTATGTATGACATATGTAAGAGGGATTTGGTACAAACTATAATAATGATTATGGTACCCCCCTCTCTCTCTATATATATATATTATAATGATATGGAAATAAGTGGTATACATGGGCAGATGGAAATCACATCATCATCCCCACAGATCATGAATAATCAAAAAGAATGAATGATAAGTATTGCCCAACAACAGAAGAGCATAGTCAGCATGAATTAACATATAAGTAGCTTTACTAATAAGTTGCATTAATAATAAATTCACACAGCATTAAACCAAAGTAATCAAATCATTCATCCATCATCATGAACAATCAACAGTTGACCTTGTGACTGGATTTAAAAGAGGTACACTATAAATAGCCTACTTATCTAGCCTCTCCCAAACTTAGGGGAAAATGTAACACAATTATTTGGATGTACATACTTAAGTGATAATTCATTACCCATAATAAAAAAATAATGCTAAGATACTGGAACATGCTGATCATCATCAATGTTCTGGCCATATTGTACCATTTGTGTACAGGCCAACTATAAACTTAATAAAACAACACAAAAAACAGTGAATGGACTTTAAAGATGGTATTTTTGTGTCATGCAAAGTTATTATCTGGATGTTCAAACACATATAAATCTCCTACATCTGTATAACTACTGTTATGCTCTAATCTAGCGCAGGAAGCAAGAACTCTTGAATTGTTACTGTGAGCAGAAGATAAATATAACAACTTATTCTAATTTACTTTAAATTTATACATTCTTATCAAAAATATAATTGCATACAGCAAAAATGAATAACCATTTGATTTTCGTTCATTAACTTAATTAATTTTTGCTTTTCTTAAATTACTTCCTTTCCAATAAGTAAGAATTGAAAAACAACTTTTCAATGTAGTCAGAGATAATAGTATTTAAATTAGCTTAGCTTTTTTTTTTCACAATCAGAGATAAATTAGCTTAACCCTTTGTATAATTTTGGAGAAAAATAAATCAAATAAATAAGAAAAAAACATATCAAAGTTAATTCTTTTATAATTTTGAAAGGAAAAAACCCACATGAATAGAAAAATGTTTAACAAGAAAATGTTGCCCTGCTAGAATTATTCATTCTTATAAAAAATTATCTCTACATGAGAATATAACGTGCACATAAAAAAACAATAACTTTACCACAATTTTAATTTTCTTGAGAGTCTTTTGAAATTATAATTTTCAGTGTTTCCATGTAGGTTTTCTTCTTAAAGGCTTCTCATTTCTAGATAGTTCTTTCTATTTGGCAATAGACTTCGGGTTAACAAACAGCAGGAATTTATCCATTTTCTTTCCAATAAAATTTCTGGTTCATGCTAATACATAGAGATTCTCATGCTCTTGGTTGGAGATGGGGTTGCAGATTACTTCAGAGGTACCTTCTTCTTTACATTTTTTATTTTCAGTGAAGCAAGTTACATGGAGGAAGATGATGTTTAGCAATTATCTAAACCTAGCATATGGTTCTAGTCATCTTAGAAAACATTTTTATAGCTAAACCTACAGTGTGCTCCGCACAGCTAAATTATCTTGCTATCTTCTTCAATAGCTCAATTAGAATTTTTCTCCTACTGTCTTCTTCAGCAGCTGACTTAGAACACACTGTACTCTTCAGCAGCTGAGTCAGGAATGCTTGCTTCTTACAAGAAATCAAGGTCAAATGATTGATCCATATCCCTATTTTTGGAACAAACCTTTCTTCAACCAATCACAATCCTGTTTTCTGCATGTCAAAATTTAATTAACCAATTAGATCAATTGGGACAAAAACAATTGTTCAGTTATTTCCCTCCTTCAACATTGAAATTGGAAAACAAGTTAAAAAATTAAAATCAGTTTTTTGACATTCTTTTTTAATTAAAATTTTTTTTCTTGCCAAAAAGAAAACAAGATAATCAGATTAATTATAGTGCTTTTTTTTTTTTTTTATCTTGGAGATAAAGAATAATAAAAAAAAACTTTTCATAATAAAAATAAAGTTTATCAAATTATTAAAAGTTCTTTTCTTATAAAAATTTTTTTTTACACATATCAATTTTTATTTACTTTATCTCTCTTAAAAAATTTATTTTAACATTATTTTCAAAATTAAAATGGGAAGTAAGTAAAATTATTAAAGAAAGAAAAGAAATTATTTATCTAATTTTATAGTTCCCTCTCTTTTATCTTTTATAACTTACAGCACTTAAATCTTAAACATATGTTTAACATATCTAAAATTTCTCATATTACCATGTGATGAGAAAAAGAAAACTTACATAAATACCTTTTATTCTTAAAAAAACATATGGAAAGATTAAATAATATTTCCCCATTATCTAATTAACTCTAAACTTAAGGAGCACATTGCCAATTATTATTGTTAACACAGCAATGTAGCCACATAGCTACAGTATATATATACAGTAAATATAAAATGGTAAATTTTGATTCAAATAAATATTAAATTTGATGAAAATTGAATGGTTAATAAAATTAAACAGATTCAATTCAAATATACATATTAATTAATGTGATGATGATTTATAACATAAGAATAAGTTCTCCAAAAAGTATTTTGTTTTTCAGTTTCAATAAAATCAAATAAAAAATGAAACTCTTAGATGCCAAACCTCCGAAATAGAAAGTTTACTTTTGGAAAACTTATTAATGCTGATTATCATTATTTACAAATTATTACTGCCATCTATGCATGTTTTACAGTGGATGACATGATTTCTCAGAGTTATGGACATTATTAGCATATTAGATATTAAAAGAACAATGTTTAGATTGAATTAGATGAGTAAACACAAACTAAATGGATTAATAAAAAAAATAACACTTTATTAACAATGAATGTATAAGAATGATTGCTTACATATTCGCAACTATTAATATGTATTGTAAAGTGTGGCCCTTACATCCCTCCAATATTATTTACACATTTTTTTGCCTAATTCGAATCAAAAACCCATTATAATGACATTATCTACTAAACATTATATTAATAAAAATGAAGCATTATAATTGAGAAACTATTATTTGTTATATATATTTAAACTCCTAACTTATTCAGATGATAAATACATATTTAAATTAAATTATAAAATGTATACATGACACTAATTTATTAAACTTATCTCATTAATTGTGATGTAAATCCGATACTCTACAATATAAGGGAAATTTGATCAGGTAGAGTAAATGCAAGCAAGAAATGAAAGACTATTTTAAAGGAAAGAGATAACAACTAATTTTATTGTTATTAACATATCTATATATAATAATCACTAATAATGACATAAACAATGGATCAAAATCACAAATTTAGTATTCAAAGTCATCAAAGAATACCTTCAATAGAACATTCTCATTTTAATAATAGGAAAATATAAAACCCAATGAGTTTCTCTGAGTTCAAATAAAAAATTCTCATTGGCTGAACAAACTGCATAAAGTTAAGCAGAGAATTTAAATTTACAATTCGAAAAGAAATACCAGTCACCATTGAGGTGAAATACTAATAGAAATAACTATTTGGATATTCAAGAAATTAATAAAAAACAGAGAGATTCAAAACTAGCCAAGGAATTCGAAATTGAAATCTCCAAAATTAAATTCGAATTTCCAAAGTGATTCTAATTCTAAATCATAGATCGAATTATCTATAATTAAGGATATCTAATAGTAAAAGAAAATATGGCTCTTAATTAATTCAAGATTAGTAAAAATATATAAATAACAATATAGACAATCATGCATTGCTAATTGCAAAATCACATTGGGGAAAGAAAATCATCACTCATGAAGCTATAATTGTCAAAACTGAGATGAAATTGACCCAACATTTACCATCTATGTTTTGAAATATCAAATTTACTATTAATAAATGGATCAAATAATTCTACACTCCAAAGCAGAAGTTCTAAGAAGGAACATTATAAGTGATTTAATAGATGTTCTAGAACACTCAAATTTTAACATCTACACCCTAAATCAGGGGTGGGCAAATAGTGGCTGAGGGCCACATGCGGCCCGCCAAGACAATCAGAAAAATCCACCTTGAACTGAGATTTCTTTCATGTGCAAGCCTGAAGATTCATCTCATATTTTCCACTAGGAAGGCCATGTCAATACCCATGTGCAGTGTAGATACGATGTATATTGCTTTTCCAGTTGATCATGTTAATTTCAATTTTGCCTTTGCATTGGAAAATATATACATTTCCAACTTTAGTGAAACCATGAATCCACAGAAAAATTGTAAAATCGGTGATGAATGTTGTGTGTTTAATGAAGAATGGACAAATAAATATTTCTTTGGTAATACATGGAATAAAATAGTGTGTTTATTGTGTCATGAAAAAAAGGTGCAGCCCTTTGCTTCCATAAAGTGGCCCCCGGTGCGTCCTTTGCCAACCTCTGCAGCCCCCTGACTCAAAACAATTGCCCACCCCTGCCCTAAATGGATTAACAAGACTTTATTGTAATCATTCACTAGACCAGTTTCCTGATGAACTTTTGGTTGACGTCATGAATTTTATTTAGTTATACATTTTATATAAATGTCTTCGTTCATATATTTTCTTTAATATGAATACAAAGGGGGAGAATAAGGGTTAATAAGTAACATAAAGAATAAATATTATTACCATTGTTGTAAATTAAAAATAAAATATAGGTTACAACAAGAGCTTACAAATCCGATCTCATCAAGGGAAAGATAAGATTTTACCTAATATATATTTATTCTCAACATTTGTACAGTTACACATTTATCTATTTTTTTTTTGTTTGTTAATACTAATATTGTAGTTAAATGTTTCCAGTATACGTGATTAATTATTTTTATTATAAATGTTTTTCCTATCTTTATTATAATTATATTATATAACAGGGGGATCTCATATCATCAATATAATTGATATGAACTTAATTTACCAAGTTAATGAAAATAAATTATAATTTCAATATAATAATTTAGCAATCAAAAATAATTTAGACAATCATAAGTATAAAATAAATTTTATTTTTGTTAATATGGACATCAAAGGGTTATATTCTTTGTAGGGAATAAGAGTTTGGAATAATAATTGAAATTAACTATAATCAAAGAATAACCATAGATGTCAAATTAATTATTTTATATTTTGTTATTAGAATGTTGCTTATTGTAAATATATTTTAAATTAAAAGTTCTTGGTGTATTTTTTCTATATTCAATTGGTCATACTTTCTCACATATCTATATATATTCTTACACACCATATCTATACCCACATTTTTTATGATATTGATATACCCCGATGACTATGCAGATTCTCAGAGTTTGAAACCTGGGAATAATGAAAATGAAAGATGGTAAGGACGAGATGAGTATATGTATATCGTTTAACATGTATTCAAGCATTAACCCCTCATCACCCACGAATGAAGTTAAAGTGTATGTGTATATATAGGTGCAAGGATCATGGACCCTCTTAACCACTGGGATGACCTAGATAATCTATTATCGTACAGGTAAAAACCTTTTCCATTAAAGTATATAAAGTATTAAATATAATATTTTAATTTAAGGTCTATTATATGATAAGATCTTACAATGTGAAATAATTAAAACTATAGTATTCTTCAGATATCATTCTTTAAATATATTCCCAGATGTCATTAATTCCTCCAAAAGTGGTAGTTATTCTCATAATGCATTGATGATGTTAGATAGGAAATACAGTAGCATTGGTGACATTAGATAGGATATAGTATCAGTAGATTTTGGCTTAGCATTGATTATTTTTTTCTTCAAGCCATTAAAGTGGGCACTGGCTGTTTTTGACAAACTTCATGTTAGTTTCTGGATCAAGTTGCATTTTCAAAATGTTTTGACTATTGGTATTTTGTTGTAGCTATACATAGTAATCTTCTCATAATTACAGCTATCCTATTTGCTATTATAACTGGAGTATTGAAAAATATTTTAAAATAATTAGCAAATATAACTATCCAAGTTACAGTGAAAAAGTTTTAACCAGCAGTTTCTCTCCTAAATATTGGCTCATTGATTTTTGAGTCTTCAGATAAACTAGAGTAGATCAGCATTCTTGACCTGTACTGGACTATTTATACTCTACATAATGTTGTTCAACAATGTTTTTCAAACAACAACATGTGAAGGGAATAAAGAAAATGTTTTTAAAATTACAAGTTTTTTTTATCTTTTTTTATTTACATTGGAAGAAATAATCGTTACCAACATTTAAATGATAACATTTAAAATATTAATTCCAAAATTTTAATATCATATTTAGTTTTGCCATCACAGTTACTATAAAAATGTAGATTTTATTTAAAACTCAATTAAAAAAAGGCAAGCTAAAAAGAGTTCAAAGTACTTTAGATTTTATAAACTATGTAATTAAAATTCTTTCATGTATTGAAATAATTTTCCTTTCATAACTTTATAGTGCAATTTATCATTATATTGTTTCTCATATATTACAAAGTAATTTTATAAAATATTTAATATAATCAAATGCATAAACTAACTTTTCTTTTAATTTTTAAGGCAGTTTACATATTTTTGTTTCATGTAGCTTTGTATTATAATTAATTCAAGCTGCTATCAATGGGCCAGAGCAACTTTTTATTTCTCATTTGTATGCTTACTACAACTTTATTCATTTCTCTAATTATTTTTTGTATTTCATTTTCTTAAAGTGCTTTACAGAATACATATGTTCATGCTTTCACTGCTGAGATTTGATTGATGTTATACTGTAAAATAATTTCAACTCTAATATCTATAAAAACCAACCATAGTATATAATGAAGCATGAACACTACAATTATCTGTTTGACTTGTTCTTCTACCCACAACACATCAAAAATCAAATATAAGCCTCGCTCCCTTTCAAGTTTTAGAGGCCAATGTTTTTAACATTTACAAATAAAGCCTTGTTCCCTCTAGAGTCCTAAGTGGTAAATTCAGAAAACCCTCAAACTGCACCTTACTTCCTCAGAGCCGTACAGATGGGCGAGTTAAACCACTTGCAAAAAAATGTGGCAACACCCGAGATAATATACACTTCCAATTGTCACATGACAAATCTCACATACATGATCAAATCCCAATATTTCACTTAGAAATAGAACATATCTAAATAATGCTTAATAAAAACATTTTTCATTCTCTGCAGAAATTATGTTGCATAGTTATTTCTAACAACTAAATTATCTTTTTCAATATGCCATTCTTGCTTTCTAGCCAGCTGGCAATTTCTATTTTTGCTAATTTTAGTGTCACTTTTGGTATTGTCATATATTTTAACTTTTAAAACATTACAAGTAATTTTCTATTGATCTAGGGTTGACAAAGAATAAGACATCCTTTATTCTTCCAAAATGAAGTTTTACCTCTCTCCAAGTATTTCTTTAATGATGGAGATCATTTGAAAAATATATTCTCTTCATTCTGAAGTGGATCTTTTACTTTCTTTTTTTTCCATTTTCTTTTTCATTCTATGCACTGACAGTGGACCTTGATGTCTTGCCAAGGGTAATCCATTGATTCAAACTCAGGATACTATTAGAGCATTTTATTCTTTTTGACTTTTTTATATTATTTAGCATTTTCTTTTGTAGGCTCTACACTGTTGAGTACTTCTATTTTTAATTTTCTAATGTTCTTCTTCATTAGTCTTTTTGTAATATTTAGGTAAAATTTATTTTGTAAAATCTACTTCAGTACTTGTTTTTATGGATGCCTGAATTTGGACTTTCTCTTCAACAGCATCATTGTATAAGTTTACTTCTTTTAAAAAATCTACTTTATATTCTCTAATTAAATTCAAACTCAATACTTCATTGATCTTTATTACCACACTTGGTATTAAATGTGATGTTTCCATTATAGATGTTTTATTTTCTCCAACATGTTATATTGTTGATAACTTCCTTAGGTTCATCTAAAGGTTTTACATAAATTTGCATAACTTTAACATGAGTAGTGGCATCTGCATCTTCTTTAGTTTTTTTCCTCTTTATGTGCTACTTCAAAGTTTTCTTCCATTTTTAAAATCCATTCTACATGCGTCTGTTGCATTTCTTTCATAAATTCAGTATATCTCTTTTGTCACCTTTCTTCAAGTTCTTTTAATTCTTTCATAAATGTGTGCAATATTTCAATCATAACTGTGTCTGATTTCTCTTCTGAAGATTTTTGCTCCATCTGAATGGCTTCTTGCTCCATCAGTTCTGATTCCATTGACTGTACTGGTTCTTGTGTTTCTGATGAATCCAGGTTTAATTGTACTTCCATCTTTTTTGTTTTTAATTTATCATTTATATATAATGTCAAATGTTCTCTAATTTTCTTATTGATTATTCTTTTTATGCAGAATTTACAAACTTAATTTTTTATTTATTCTATCATTAAATAACACACCAGTCTCAAACCTTCATATGCAATCTTCTCCAAAATAATGTGATATACCTCTGCCTCAGTATATATATAGCTTCTTACATAGATATGAGTAATCGTCACATCAGTGTTAGGAGAGATGAGCATGCTAATGCAGTTAAACAACACTCATCATCATCAGCACTCTCACTCCATACTATAGATTCAGGTCATAAAATTGATTTTTCTAGTACCAGGATCATATCCAGATGTGATAATCTCTACCAGTACAAAATTAGAGAAGCCATTGAAATACTTAAAAGGCCAGATTGTATCAATAAGCGAGATGATACATGCAAACTTCCTCCTATTTGGAAAGATTTTTTTAAAAAACATTCTTAAATTTAACATTTTTGCTATTGGTGGAACTTTAACGTTTATTCAAATCAGTGATTGTAGCACCTCTACAACCGTCTTTCTACCTTTTATCACCCAGTGGATGACTTGTGTGACCAAGTCGAAATATCAATATTTAAAAATTTTTAACACGGATGAACCCGCAAAATGTCTTTTATATATGCAACCTGTGGTACAACATATATATATATATATAATGCTGTTTATTAAATATTACCTTGTTTACCTAGACTTAAACTAAAGCTTTCATAAAATGTTAGTATATACATTTTTTTTTTTTATAAACTTGCTAATCTTATTTCTCATTCCAAACATTTATTACATTATTTCTTATACACACAGCAATATGCTAAATTTATTCATGCTGTAATATCCAGTATATTATGTGACTGAAAAGAAGAGAAATTTAAGTATAAGAAAGGAGATGTTCAAGTTACAATGATAGTTGTGCCAAGTGTATCTACACAAAATTGAAATTAAGCAGAAGAAAAGGGATGTTCAGGCCCACAAAGGTGATTGCGTCAAATATGTAATGGTGCAGGAATGAAATTAAGCAAAAGAAAAAGGTTGTTCAGGCCCAGAGTGTTGGTTGCACCAAATGTAAAACAGTAAAGAAGATTCAAACCAAGATACACAAATATGTACTGGTAAATTTTATTTCAAATAAATATTAAATATGATTAAAGTTGAGTGTTTAATAAAATTTAAAAAAAAAAAAGATTCAATTCAAATATAACATTATAATGATAATCATTTATAACAATACAAGTCCTCTTAAAAAATATTTTGTTTTTCAGTTTCAATAAAAAAACAAAATAGACTCTCAGGTGTCAAATCTAAATAGAAAATTTACTTTTGGAAAACTTATTAATGCCCAATCATACCTTTTTTTGTTGTTGATATATTTACTGAAAAACAAATTTGTTTCATTTAGTTTTCAAAATGCCAAGCACAATCAATGACATCATTACTTAAATATTTTCCCAGTTTCTTTATATTATATATGTAGGAAGTTAATATCTTACTTTCAAACAATATAATTTTGTTGAATTATGTAACTATGATCAAATATTTATTTTTAAAACTTATTAAATACAGTAGTAGCTTATTGGAGTCAGTGTTGCATTTTAATACATAAATCCATGTATTATCTAAATATCTATCAAAATGTGTAAACAGATCCACCTTCTAAAGATGATAAAGATAAATGTGCTGAAAATTGTTATTTTATCATAGATTTATAAAGAAGCAATATTTTTTAAGTATTGATTACTAAATTAAAATCTGTACAGATGACATTCAAAATGATTAGAGATTAACACAATCATTCCATTTTTGCTTTTAATTGGTTGAAATTGAAAGCTACACAATCAAGCTTAATCCCATCTTGATAACTCTGTAAATTGTTCCAAAGATTATTATCATAAAAATGCAAAACAACATTGAAGCCATTTGTAAATAGAACTACGATACAAAAAACACAAAAAAAAATCTGACATGGATACTTTTGTTCATAGCTTTCACACTTTTAAGAACTTGCAATTTTTGATGGATATGTGAATTCGTCTAATTTTTTAGATTATTTATATATCTATTTTACCCCAAGGTTGGTGTTTATAAACCCTTTTAAATGCAATAGGATTGTCAATTAATATGTTAGCTCAATGCATTAATTGCACTTAACTTTTATAAAGCCGAAATTAATTCCATCACTTTTTTCTTTCCCCTCTACATGGTCAGACTATTTTAAATGGAATCTGGACTGTTACACTATCTATATACTCACAAAGGTTTTGAAAGAACACTATATAGAAACCCTTGACGAGAGGATTTTTCATGGTCAAAATAAAACAAAGCAGTCCATTATGAATATTTTTTAAAAAAGTTTGTGATTCATAGTTGTAACAACTTAATCTACTTTATTCCAAGCATAAAAAATTATTGCCATTGAGGATTTTAGTAACAGGTTCCCCTAATATTATTTTATCTATAGATACTTCAAAACATACCAAATTCATTAATCAATATTTTGTTCAATTAGTTATACTTGTAAAATAATATAGGCGCTATTGCACTTAAACACAAAGCTACTTTATATTTAAAACAAAATAATATTATACTATTTTGCAAGCACTTTCAAGAGACGTGCTCTCATCTTCATAGCTCTAAATGAATTAATTTTGTTTTAAATATAAAGTAGCTTTGCGTTCAGATGCAATAGCGCCTATATTATTTTCAAAGTATATTTTTGCATGCAAAGTTTTCGAGTTAGGTTTGAATTCAATTAGTTATATAAATAACTTGTTTATATAAAATAGTTACAATTAAATTTCTGAAGAAGATGAACATTTTTTATCCTGACCCTTGAAAGTGTAACTTTTATACTTTACTTTTGATTCCAAAAAGAGTTACTTAAAATAAATATAATCTTTTTGGCTATGTTGTAAGTATATTTCAATAAGTTGTAATGATTACAACTATATATTAAATAGGAAAACAGGTTTTTATTTGTGGTACCCACAAACACTTTTCAAAATAACACGAATAGCAAAGAAATCAAACAAATCAATAATTGATCAGGTAAAATCTGAACATTCACTTAAAGAACAAGTGATAAGCTTGAAATTGTCATATTTTAATGATAATAAAAGACGCTTTTAATTCACTAGAAACATATAATGCTTAAAAAAAAGTGATAGCAAAAGATGAAGTTCTGCAATAAGATGATTAGAGTCCATCATAAGAGAAATGAATACACAGTTAACAATTGAATGATTTATTGCTTGGATGTTTACATAAAATTTGAATAATAGAATTGGCAGAGCTGCAGCCATGATCATGAAACTTGAGCTTCATAGTTTGGTAACAATCTTAGTAAAATGTTGTGATAAAATAATAGGGATTTATTATCTGGAAATTTATATGAAGTTCATAAACCAGAAGTTAGAGATCCCAAATCATAATCCAGGGACCTTGAGCTCCAAAGATCATTATTTTACTACTGAACTAAACTACTCAGGGCAATAAGCAATTAAATTATAAAAAATCATAGGTCATTTATAATAGCAGGCATATTTTACTGTATTTATTCAACTGCAAAGGTATCTATTGAAATCTCAAGTAATCAATGAATCTTGGTTAGAATTAGATACCAAATTTCCAGACAAGTTCACTGAAAAACAAAAGATTTATGCACATACAACTAGCAGACTCTTTTACTTCTTTTATACTATCCAAAGTGATAGTCTGAGATTCAAAAACAGTCAAAGATTTTGTGTAGAACTGATACCATCCAGAAATTATATATTTTAATTTAATCACTATCCTCACTAAAATGTCAAAAACTGGTTTAGTATGTAAATATAGAATTATCATCTAATTCATTAATTACTAATCTACAGTAGATAGCTCTGGAACAAATTGCTACTACTGTTGAAAGTATATGGTGGACTATGCAATGCTTGGTTCATAAGAGGAAATAATTAAATTTATTAGAAAAATGTTTGATCATTGGAAATATTTAATAAAAGAGGGCATATATAGCTATAAGATGAAGTATTATACTTTTCTTTTCACCTTATATAAAAACAGGCAAAAGTTTCTATATGTATTGCCACTCAGTGCAAGCCAGAGTAATCAATGGATACCAGAAGACTTGTGCATAAAATCCCCATCTAGTGCCTACTCATCCAATATCCCCAGACTAGTTTCTAGCTTGTGGCCTTCATCAGTGAGGAGTCTTGGATCTGAGAGCATTGCACCTAGATCTTAGAATCTAATGCAATCCTCCAACACCCACCTTTTACCTCTACTTAACTACAAAACTATAAGTCTTAAACTGAAAACACCATAATATTTTCAATCCAAGCTCATTAGCTTATATAGTCATATAGGTCTGAACTCAGTTCAGCACCTATATATTTTGGTCTCTTTGGTTCTTTAGTAACCATAGCCACCACTATTCTATTAGGCAGGATTGGTTTTAAGCCAATAAACATCACATGACTACCATTTCCTATGCTTTCTTATAACTGTTACTAAAACAGGCAAAACTCTTTATATGTATTGCTATCCAGTGCAAGCCAGAGTAATCAATGGATACCAGAATGTTTGTGCATAAAACCCCCAACATGAGATGTTTATTGGCTTAAAACCAATTCTGCCTAATAAGATAGTGGTGGTTATGGTTATTAAAGAATCAAAGACACTAAAATGTATAGGTGCTGAACTGAGTTCAGACCTATATGACTATATAAGCTAATGAGCTTGGATTAAAAATATTATGTTTTCAGTTTAAAACTCATAGTTGAGATAAAAGGTGGCCGCTGGAGAGTTGCATTTGATCTTAAGATCTAGGTGTAGTTCTCTCAGATCCAAGGCTCATCACTGACGAAAGTCACAAGCCAGAAACTAGTCTGGGGATATTGGATGAGTAGTTACTAGAAGGGGATTTTATGTACAAGCCTTCTGGCATCCATTGATTACTCTGGCTTGCACTGAGTGGCAATAAGTATAGAGTTTTGCTTGTTTAATAAGTTATAAGCAAGCATAGGAAATGATGATCACATGATGTTTATTGGCTTTCACCTTATATACTTCTCTATGCATTATTATAGTAATAAAAAAAAAAAGTGGAAGTTTAATTAATAGCAATAAGATAGTTAATTTCATCATCTCGTTAATGAAAGTATCACTAAGAAATAGATCTTAACAAAGAAAGCTATTTACAGGATTTGACAACACTTATAAAATGATCACAACTACATATTAAAATAAATTTCACACATCATTAAAATGACTTAAGCGAAGTCATTATAAATAGGCTATATACTCAGATATCCTGTTAGCCAGGTTAACATTCTCTCTCTCTCCCCAATATTTTTATACATCGCAATAAACCCAACTATTTCTTATTCCCTATTATCCAGTTATTTTTCCAGCTAATTACTCCAACAGTGTTTGGCAATAAAATTTAATAAATTTTTGAACCAGTCATTTTTTTAAATACCTTAATAATTTGTATTTCTAATTTTAAATATTACTTTTGTGTATATTTCACATGCTCCCGATTATTTTTTTTACTTTCGGTTTCAACACCACATGGTTACTTTAAATTTTTAAGAGCACGAAATAATCTAATTTTTTAAAAACTTCGTTTAATTCCCTAGTGTTATGAATATTTCTCATTTGAAACTTGCACCATCTTTCCAATTCCTTAAATATTTAATACCATTGACTAGGCAATATTTTTAATATTATTTTTTATCATCACTTCCTAATAGCTTCAATTTTTTTTTTAATACGTATTACTGTCATTAAGTGACGAATAAATAAAATAATGAACTTAATTTAAAGGAGGACTTTTATTTGAAATTGCCAGATCCTAAATCAGATATACTTTTGAAAATTTAAATAAGTATATGTATATTTGATTTGAAATAAATATAATTAATTATACGGGAGATCTTAAACAAAACATTACTCTTCTAGCTGCAGCCTTTTCATTTCAACGTGACGTTCTCTCGTAAAACGTGGAAGTTGCACAATCAATATGGCTGACTCGCAGGTATTATCCCATGTGCAAATTACTATTAGATCCAAAATTTATATGTTTCTATTAATAAAGCATCATTTTATAAAATGCATTTATTCTTTTTTTAAAGCTTGTAGTTGCGCTAAAAGATTTTAGCTTGAAATTGACTACTTCGAAAACTAATGAGAGAAAGAAAATATTTGACCAGATCAAAAAGACATTAAATCAAACTGCTGGTAAGTTAAGATGCTTCTTTTTATTAATTAACTATCATATTTTTAAATTCAGATTTCTTAATAAATCTATTTGTTGCATATGTTTAATTTCTCAAAAATGTTTTATAGTCATACGTTATTATCTAAAGCTCTCCATGATGCTGAATTGAGGTGTATATTGAAAAATATTTGTATGAATAAATTATTTTTAATGCTAACATTATAAGTAATTAATGCGATATGAACTACGTTTTTATTTTCTTTTAAAGCTAAAAATGTTAATTATGTAAGGAATGTTGAATTATTTAATTCAGCTTAGGAAGTAGGTAATCTTTTGTATAATTGTGAAAAGTTATAGGCTAATTATTATTAATAGAGTTCCAGAATATATTTTATTTATAGTTGTATATAAATTATTCTTATTGACGTAGATATTAACAAATGCTAGATACTTTTTTTGTTTTGTTTTACATATCATCTGAAATAGCTAACTAAAATACGTTTTTGATTACTATTCAAAAACGATATATTTAAAAATACTTACATTATCCAAAATAGATTTATTTTAAAATTTATAAAACAATATCATCACAGATATTGGGAATTTGATATTTTTCGCCATATTTTTTAAATAGATAGTATTTTTTTAATATTTATTATTTGAAGTATACCAATATATGTATAATATTATTTGAAGTATACCAATATATGTATAGAAAGTGAGATTTGGATACATGAGGTTTTAATTTAGGATGCTTTGCAACTGAAAAAAAAATTACAATGGCAACATCATGAAAACAATCAATATGTTTTTCAGTTTGTTGAATGTGGTATTTTAGAGTCCATTATTGTGAAACCACCTCCTAGTAGGGATGTTTTATGGTGAATTCGAACTTGGTTTTAGTGGGAGAGATAGAAGTCATTTATGTTATAAGGATTATCGTGCAGACATTCTGAAGAAATTTAATGTTGTTTTCATTGGAAAGATATGACAAGTAACAGAATACATTAGAGAACTGCAATTAATCATGATATTGAAGTAATTTAGATAGAAGTGTTTTCTTCTGAAGAAATCAAAAGACTGCTCAAAATATAAAATAAGTAGAAAAATGGACTAAAGATTTTATATGCGGATATATTTTTGGTTTATAAATTGACTTGTATAGTCATTGCAAAACTCACTTCGAGTAGTTTTTTTTTTTGGAATTGGGAAGTCCATACTCATTTATGAGTAGTTGCTATATGTATATATTAATGTATATAATGAAAACATTTCTTTTATGTACTTTGTTCAATGCAGCACCGTTTTTTACGTTTAGAAATTGGTCTACAGTTTTGACTGTTCAACAGTCTACCTTAAAGTTCTGTCTAATATTTAAAAACTGTTAAATATATAAATATCACAAGATTGATTTGGGTTGAAACTAAATAAAAATAGAACTAAATCAGTATTCTCTATGAGTATGGTAAAGATAAATATATTAATTTAAGGAAAATCTTATGGTAAAGATCAATGCTTTTAAATTTTTAGGTAGTGGTTTAAGCAATGATAAAGAGTTTGAAAAAAATTTATGCATGAATTTCAGCGATTAGGGTAGTTTTTAATTAAAGAATCAGATTATTTTGTGAAGGATTGGATTCAGAAGTAAGATACTTCTGAAATGTAGTTTTAAGTAAAATGAAAATTTTAAGATTTTTAGTAGTGATGTTTTATTATAAATTGTTTTGTATTTCTTTATGATTAAACTTTAAACTAGACCTTTTTTTTTTTTTTAAATAAATGCTGCATAATAAATTTTATACATAAAGTCACCATGTGGATTAGTATTGCTACTTTTTAAGCACATATATCTTTCAGTATATATTTTTATCACCATAGAATATATTTTTTAAAGATGTATAGACAGTTAATATTTATTTAGATTAGGTTTTGTACTTGTTTTGGCAAATATGAAAAGATTAATCATTTTCATTTTGCGTTACTGTTCAGAGAGATTGACACTTGCTTGAAATATGCATATGTTTATTTCAACCTCGCTGACTATTTATGAAAACTGAGTGTATTACTGCATTTGACTATTATTAATAACTCATTTTAATATATAAGGAAATTAATAATGCATAGCTAATATAGTAAAAAACTTCAGAATACATTTTAGAAAACTTAGAAGAATGAGAAGTTTTCTGAAAATAATTCTGAAAATGATTCTGTTGCAAGTCAAGAAGATGAATATAAATTTTCAAGTTATATAAACAATGATGGAGATAATGGCAAGGATTCAAACAATTTCCTCTCATAAACTAACATTTATAGCAAATGCTAGTTTACCATGTGGATAAACAATTACTGTATACAGGGGTAATATTGACATTAACCAGCTGTATAGGCATCAATAATTTATGGAATAAATTACATGAATCAAATAATAAACTTAATAACTTAAGTTTATTTTCTATATAAAATATTAATAAGTAGTATATCTTAAGTAATTCAACTAGCTTGCTTGCTGGTTGTTTTACAACAAACAAGCATGTAGATGATAGAGAATCTTTTTGCATTCTCTCATCACTATACTAAACTCTACACTTCACTGCACTATTGGTTGCACTTACTGCTTTTACATTACTACACATGCTACTGCATAAATACTGTATTTCACAGTAATGTGCTGCTATACCACACTTAGAGCTAATTTTTAGATTTATGTTTGATTCATTTAATTTCTACGATCAGTTCAAATTTGCATACTTTTTGCATATTGGCATAACTTAAATTTTCTAGTGTAATATATTTACTTCCTGTCCAACCAACGTATTTGCACTCATACATAAAGATTTTATTAATAATTTTACAAACTTATGTACAAATTTGGTTGAACATGACACAGGCTCCCTTCACTAGAGAAATTAGTGTACGTTTAGTTACAACATTTAATGTCTTGTTTTTTTCGCTATCATTATGTAATCTAATTGTTGCTGTTGCATTTTTATAAATATTCTTTAAAATATGACAATGTCCTGGATTTATATATTGATGATCCAATGCTTTAATCACTGAAGAAATGTTTATAGAATCAAATGCCTTTTCATAATCTACAAATCCAAAGCATAATGGCAACTCATATTCATTTGTTCTTTCTATAACTTCTCTCAATACCTGGATATGATCTACTGCACTAAAACCACTTTTAAATCCAGCTTGTTCTCTTGGTGGAAATTCAATGTTCTCTGTAGACAAATTATAATTATCTTGGTAAAATTTTTGTATAAAACTAATAAACGGTTGATAGGTCTGTAATTTCTAATATCTTCTTTATAACCTTTTAAAAATATTAATATTAATACTGCATTCTTCCAATCATCTGGTACATCTTTATCATTTAGACATTTGGTATATAACTTTGCTAAAAAAATTCTATTTCTTCACCTGCTTCTTTTAATATATCAATTATAATTCCATCATTACCTGGAGCTTTTCCTTTCTTCATAAGTTTAATTGCATGTCTCACTTCTTCATTTAAAATTCTGGGCAATTCAGAAGATATAATAGATATAGGAGGTACTTGTTCTTTATTACTATATAATTCTTGATAGAACTCTTCTATCCATTTCATGGTGTCAACTCTCATTTTAGTAATAGTTCTATCTTTTTTTCTTATTGTAGATATAAGATTCCTACCAATACCAAAATGTTTTGCATTTTTGAGACTTTTATTCTCTTCTATAGCTTTTTTTTGCTAGTTCATAATTATACTTTCTTATATCATTATCAACTCTTTTTCGCACCATTTTACAAGTTCGAGATATTCAATCCTTCTTAATGCATTATTTTTATATATCTTCATATTTCTTCTTTTCTTCATAAATTCTCTAGTCTCAGTAGAAATTTTATTGGTCTATTGCTGCTTTTTTTACCAGCTATCTGTTGCAATTTTTAAAAGTTAAGTTATTTTTTTATTAATTTCATTCAAATCTGAATCATGTTCAAAATCTATTAATACTTGAAAACAATTTGCAAATTCTAATTCAAATTTATTAAATGTTTCTGACGATTAGGAATATCAACTGTAAAAAATTGTTTTTCTTAATAATTTTTATCTCTCTAGTTTTGCATTAACATGTATCTTACATCTTACTAATCGATGATCACTTACTGTATTGAATTTATTAAGGATATTACAGTCTTGAAATATGTATTTTTGTTAGTCAAAATATAATCCAATTCTGCTGTACCTTCATTTGGATACTTCCATGTCCATTTCCTTTTAAAATTTTTCCCAAAAAAAGAATTCATAATATAAAGTTTCCACAAGTCTATGTCCTCTCTCATTTCTATTATCATAATCAAATTTATCTACATCACTTTTATTTTTCTTTTGCTACTAATTCTAGCAGTAAAGCCTCCCATAAGAATTTGAAAATATTGTTTAATCTGATCAAAAAAAAAAAAAAAAAGTCTTTTATACATCCATATAAAAAATTTCTACTACTTCATCACTGAGAACTTGTTGGGACATTTATCTAAATTATCTGCATTTGGTATCCGCTATTAAGCTGCATAACTAATCTTGCTATTCTATCCGATACCCCATCAATCTCCATAATGTTATTCTTCCCTTTTTATTTATAATGAATTTTATTCCACTTGTACTTCCAATATTTCCAATATTTGTGCCTTTGTAGTAGAGTACATGTCCACTTTTTAAATCGTCTCTTCATCTTTTCTTCTAACTTCACAAAGTCCAATAATATCCCATTTAATATGAGACAGTTCTTCCAATTCTTACAATTTTCCTTCATTTGAAAGTGATCTGCAGTTGTAAGTACCTAAATAAAAAATCATCATCAAACGGCAGCCCGGATCTTTTAGCACCCTCCGCCTTCGGCCACCAACCACTGCCTTGGCTGGTGACTTTACAGCCTCCTGGGAATAAGGGCCATGATTTATTTTAGTCTGACATGATTGTATATATCTATTAGAAAAAATTTTTCATTCACACACACATTCATTCTGCCTTATCACTCAACTGAGAAGAAAGACCATGGTATTTCTTGATCTTAAACTCGGAGATAAAAGGCTAATAAACTCACTATGCTGGCTAATGTGTGTTGGTAAGTAGCTCATCCAATGTTTGTATACTATATGAATAATCACATAGTAATAACAGCTGCAACAACAAGAATATATGGAGTGGACATTAGGAATTTCCTTTAAGGTCTCCTAGAGGAATCAAAGGTCTTCTTTCAGTTAACAACAAACTCCTTTCTGCAGAAATATTTTTCATTAATACAAAAATATGCATTAATATCATTAAAAGTTTAAAATTACCAGAGTTATTGTTGTGACAGTATTTTTATGTTGGATTCATAATTACAAGTTTTTAGAAAGCAGGTGTGCTTTATATTTAGCTTATTTTTATAATTTTATTTGACTGGTATTAATGCAGTAAATTCTTTTTTATTTAAAGATAGGTTGCACAAAAAGGCTTAGAGATTTTAGGGTTTTTAGTTTTTGGTGTTTTAAAAATTATTTTTATATGTTTACATTATCTATATAATCATTTTCAAAAAGTTTATGATATATTTATTTTATAGATCTTCCAGAGAACATAGTTAAAGGAATATTCAAACTATTGTCCTTATGCCTTCACCGATATCAAGATAGTGGTTCTCGAAGATTAGTTGAAGAACTCATTCATGAAATTAGCAAAAAATATACATCACACACCTTGAAATATCTTACAACCATCTTAAATGATTTCAGTAATTCTTTAAAAAATGTCGTAGCCACGTAAGTTTTTCACATTTGTTAATTAACATTATCTGAATTTTCAAAAATGTTAATAACTGTTATTAGTATTCTGTTTATACATACACACTTAAAATTAAGTACCCTGAATTTAATATTTAAATACATGGTATATTTTCTTTACTAAACTTAATGTAATTGTAAGGGATTTGAACTGAGACTTTCAAATTCCCACAGACTCCAATCCATCTTATACATAAATTAACTAGCTAAACAAATCATTGGTATTTCCCTTTTTTTAATTTATTTATTATTGATTTGACTGGCTTGTTTGTTTAAACCCTGAGTAGTTAACTTATGTATTATTTCTGATTTAGTAATATGCATATTTGGAATATAATATAGTGGATTAAATTGAAGCTTAAAAATTTGTAATTGATTTCAAATTAGCATGTCCCAGATAAATTTTATTGTATTATTTAAATGTTGACAGTCATAAAACGAACTTGTGATTATTTTAAACTTTAAAATTTGATTGGTCTTGAGTTTGATATTTATATTCAAAGCGTTTTGTACATTTTATTGGAGTACTAGCTGTGAGTTCACATTCAACTGATAAACAGGGTAATAAGTTGTAAAACAATTGTTTTGAAGAAGCAGATTAGCTGGCTATTTTAGTGTGATGTCAGAAGTGATAAGAATATTTATTATTGATTTGATTAGTTGGTTTTTAAACTTTGTTTGAGTAGTTTGAATGTTTGATGCACATATTTATGTGCTATAAAGAAAATATTCATATAAGTAGCTTTAACTTTGTGCTGTAAATTTCATATTTATTATTTCCATGAATAGATTAACTTAGTGATGAGAATAGTAGACTTTAAAACCATAGATTTCACTCTGTTAACTGAAGGAAAAAAACAAACTTAAATGATCTCGCTGAAATATAGTATATAGCTGTAAATATTGAGATGCTGAATAACTTGTCTTAAAGAATGATGAGCAATGGTAAACATCATTGATGATGATCAAATATTATTCTTAATTGGTTTTTAATCTCAAATTTCTTTGGTCAGAGAACTTAATGTAGATACAGTGTAATCAATTAAATGGATTTCTTTTGTTCAGTCTGACACTCTGATATTTCACCATTTCTTGACCTCCAGAAACATGACACAATATTTAAATATTTTTTATGGTGTGCTAATTTTATTTTAATCTTTTATACATATATAGTGATTATTGTGAAAATGTACACTCGACGTATTTAAAGTGCAGCAGTCGTGATTTTTTTTTTCTAGAAAGTTTTGTTTTCATCTATTTTCCAAACTGAGATTTAATAAGAAATTAAGATTGTCTATATTGTTTAGTGCGTTGGTAAAATGGTGGATTTTGGAATTCCAAATCTTTGGCTCATAGCTCCAGTTCTGCCATTTCTGTTGCTCAAACTTTTTATGAATTCCTAGGGAATAAACTATTTGTTTTTTTTATTTAGAGATTAAGGATATAATTTTATTAAAGTTAAGATAAGCTTATTGATCCAGTTTCTATAATAGTAGGATATCCACCCGTTGAATAGATCATATATTCACATGATCACTATCTCATAGAGTTAAAAGATGGGTGCTGGAGGGTTGCATTAGATCCTAAGATCTAGGTACAGTGCTCTCAGATCCAAGGCTCCTCACTGATGAAGGCCACAAGCCAGAAACTAGTCTGGGGATATTGGATGAGTAGGCACTAGATAGGGATTTTATGCACAAGCCTTCTGGCATCCATTGATTGCTCTTGTTAGCACAAGATGGCACTACTATATGGAGAGTGTTGTTTTGTTTTGAATTGTTTAATAGATCATATATTACAATCATATTTTTATTTTTACACTTGTATATTGACAATTGTCCTCTAATTTCAAACTAATTTGGGATTTAGTAATAATTAAATATCCAGTAACCAAATATATTCTTTGATTAACTGAATTATCTAATAGAACATTACCTGAAAGAAAAACTATAAACATTCTTATGACCTGAAAATTTTTTAAAGTTCTCCTGGGCATGACCTGGTTTCCAGGTTATGAGCATGCAGGTAGATATGTTAAATACTGCATTATTGATGACAAAATTTTATTAATTGGTAGATTAAAAATAAAATTATCTTCATTAAGTTTTTATTTTTAATGTTCTGTAAACATTCATAATATTGTAAGATATAATGAGATGGGGCAATGAATTATTTCCAGAAAAGTTTTTTTGTTTTATATTTGTTGTTATAAAACTGTTTTCATTATTCTTTATTTATTTAATATTATATATATAACTAATGATTTAACTTTAATATAGTTCTATTTTCTCCTTATTCTATTTTTTTTAAATATCATTTCTAGTTTGATATTAAGTTTTAATGATATTCATTTTATTCTGTGTTTATAGTAGTCTTAAAAAACATGAGAATTTTTTAATTTAAAATAAATGTTTAAAGCAATAGTATAATATGTAGCACCAGAATGGAGTTCTCTTGATGAAGAAATCGAAAAACATTAAAAAGATAGCAGTAGTCATATGAATCGCCCAAATATTTTATTATCAGGGTTCTGGCTTCAATATTAGATCACTTTGTTGGTGAGTGAGAGATTTTAGATAAATAAATTAATATATAAAATTAACAAAGCATATGACACACTTGAATGAGAAGCTATAAAGATACACAGAAATTATTACATGCTAAGCGCTTTCGAGGCCTTTTGCCTCATATTCATAGCGGTACTGTGAGCTGCACACACTTGAATGAGAAGCTATAAAGGTACACAGAAATCATTACACGCTAAGCACTTTCGAGGCCTTTTGCCTCATATTCATAGTGGTACTGTGAGCTGCACACACTTGAATGAGAAGCTATAAAGATACACAGAAATTATTACAAGCTAAACGCTTTCGAGGCCTTTTGCCTCATATTCATAGCGGTACTGGGAGCTGCAGCTCACCGTACCTCTATGAATATGAGGCAAAAGGCCTCGAAAGCGCTTAGGGTGTAATAATTTCTGTGTATCTTTATAGCTTCTCATTCAAGTATGTCATACGCTTTGTTAATTTTGTATATTAAATTATCGAATGAGAAGTCTTAAAATCTTTAATATAAATAAATTAAATAAATAAATAATTGTGCTCTTAAAGTCATGTGATATCTGAACATTTAATAGTTCCATTCAGTTCATATTTTTTTATTCAACCAATAATCGATTCTGGAATGTCTAGCTCCATATCCATTCTAATACTATACTAAACTTCACAGGTCAAGATTTTAACTTATTTCTCCTGATTGGAAGAAAAGAAAAAAAAATTGACATATGATACTATCCAATAGATATTAAAATTAGCAATTGCAATATTATTACTTAATATTCTCATTAAAAAAAAAAAAATTTCACATGAAATAAACTTATGTAGTGCTGTTCTGCACTACAATTTGACATCTTATTGATTACTAAAAATTGTATTAGGTAAAGAATTTGCTGTATTCTCCTTTAACAAATTGACACAAAAAAAAGATGAGGTATAATTGTTTTTTTTTGAGTCAGTTACTACACCATTATAAAAAATGACTTAATATTGAGAATGTATTATAAATGCATATCCAATAGATATTAACATTAATAGTTACTGGTATAGCCAATTATGTGATATAACTCATTCTTAAAATATATAAAGACATATGATAATCTTAAGATACATTTGTGACTGAACCTACCTTCATCAGTTGTTGATGAAGATTTCTTGTTTCACATATATTTTCATCGTCATAATTTAGTATTTATTTATAGCAAACAACTACAATCTTTTTTTTTTTTTTAACAAATGCACTCATTTCGATGATATAATCTTGAAAAATATTATAAGATTATATATTAATCATTTTTATTAGTCTATAAATTATTTAATATTCAGTCCAATTCTAGATTTTAAACTCATCTAAAGATTAATCTACAATTTATTAAATCCCAATATGAATATTATTTATTTAACATCTCCCTTTTTTTCTGATATTGTGTAAATTCGAAAATATTTGTAAAAATGATTAGTAAATAATTATTTATTTTTGTCAAAATGAATGCATTTGAGTAATGTCACATTTGTAAATTAAAGTGTAACTCTTTACTCCTAAAGAATGATGATAAAGACATGTGGACAAGGGTCTGGGTCAAGGTGTTGTAGATAGCTCATCCAGAAATATAACTTAGGAAATGTTTACTTTTTATAAATATATATATCTTTAAACATGTATTTTAAGAATAGCTAAATTTAAAAGATAGTGTATTGTAAATACTACACACGATTGGAAAATATGGGAGGTGTTAGATGAACAATATGTTGGGATTTAATGAGTGATATATTAATTTTTATCTGATTTTAAAGTTTATATTTGGAATGATAATTAAATAATAAATTATAGTCAATAAAAGATAAAAAATAATCTTCAACATTTATTCTAAATGATATTGTCAAATTGAACGTATTCAGACAGTATGCATTTGTAATTATAATTATTACTGGTATAGCATTAGCATGTGAGTGCTTTAAAGACATGACAAGTGTATGTTGAAGTTAGAACTGTATTGTTGAATTATTTCTGACATCATTTTAATCTGTCATAGTTGTTAATTTGAGCATGTTAATGAATAAAAACTAGTGATTTAATGGTACTGTACCTGTATTTTATTTATAGTATAGTTCATTTATTGTTTTAATATTAGCTGATGATTGTAATAATGCAACCAAATTATTTCTGTATAATGAAGAGTTGACTACAAGTTTTCAGTCTAATTTTTTATAAGTAATGAAGTCTTGATTATGATTATGAAACGGGACTGATACATTGTCACAAATATTAGGTAATACAGGATTGTTGGTCTAGTGGCAAAAGAAAATTATATTGAAATGGAATTCCAGTATAAGTTTGAAATTTTTATCAATACTTTTCAGTAACCAGCAAGTGATATTAAGCATGTTATTGCCGAATCTATTTTTAAAAGCTTTCATACTGATTTTTAAATATTTTTATGAATATACAGTAGATACTTATTATTTGTATGTACAGTATATTTAATATTTCTCCTCCACCATATCTACTCAGACACATGAAAAAATTTGGAGATTTAATTGTAGTAGTTTATTATTTTTACATATCATGTTTAGATTTCCATCCAGCAATTCATTATCTACAAGTTTTATTTTAATATTGTATATAATCAGGTCCAGTCTTTACTGCTTTGCTGCATAGCAGTCGTGGCTGGAGGTAGAGATTTAATGTTAAGAAACATGAAATTGAAAATAAATGATATTTCTGAAACAACAAACAACTATAGAGTTTCAAATAAAAGTATGAATGACTCAATTATAAGAATGTTGGAAAATTAAACAAATATTTGGAAATTATTGGAATAAATTTTGTCAGTTTTATAAAAATTTAACATTTTGTTTGATATAGTGCGCTGTTAAAGTGAATGAAAATCATATTTAAATAGGAAATGTACTTTTTAATCTAACATTTATTAATATGGCCATCAATGCTATTATAAATTTAATGGAAAATGGCAAAGCTTTATTTTTTGCTTGTTTTCTATTATGATTTTTTTTTAATGTGTCAAAGCGTCGGCGGAGTAGCAAACCCTGGGACAACTGCTTGTAAGATAGCTGTGCTAACCACTTAGCCGCCAACGCTTGATATTTAAAATTCTCTATAATAAAAAATTTAAAAATTCATATAATTTCTGATTTAATTTTTCCTTTACTTCATGGAGAGAGGGGGGGAGGTAAATTTTGCACACCAGTTGATAACTATTTTGACTATCACTAGTGCATCTAAACATTACAAAATGGTAATACTTCTGTATTACAGTATTTTTTATTTTTTAAAGAGATATTCCTGTAATTGAATAATATATTTTTTTGTGTTATATTTATACAATTGTGTAAATACATTTATTATGGGCAGTGAAATATCGTAAATCAAAATATACTATTGCATATGTTAATGATATGACATCTACTGCATTAAATATTTATTTTAATTTAATGCATTTGTTAAAGTTTTTTTTTTTGTAGATTACTGTGTTGAGGTGATCTTTGTAATAATAAACAGTAAGACGTAGTCAGTAACAAATTTATTTAAAAAGTGTATCAATTAAAGTTTGTTTTTCACTTTGACTTTGTTTTCCTTTTACTCAATTGCAAGAGTTTTGTTTGTTTTTATATTTCACTCACTGTTTTGTGACTAAAAGTGACTAAACACAAAACTGGAATGTGTTTTGGTTGGCACAGTAATTTATTTATGTGTTTATTTCTATTCACTTTTTTAAAGTGGGTATTGATTAATTTAAAACTATAATGATATAAAATATATGAATTACATCGTATTTTTTTAAATTTTATTTAAATAACATGAATTGTTTAATTAGATTAAAATTCGAACTCAGACTTTCACACGACCCACTACTCTCAGTGCCATCTCATATTGCTGACCCACCTGATCACCCACATGTTGAAAAGATAAATAATCACCAATATACGTATTTCATGCTAAACCAGCAATCATCAGTTGGTCTAGATTACTATCCTCACATATATATATATATAATCAGTTCTCAGCTTTATATTAAGATAGCCAATATTCATACTTTAATGGACAGGCTTCAAACTATTTTAACTCACAACTCTTCAGCCTTCCATTTCATTGAAAATCTGAAGATGGAACGTTCAAAGCCCTTGTTAGTGCCAAGGTTGTCATCCTACCATGTTGACATATTAGTCATTCTGACCCCTCATGTATAGGAGAATAATCCATTTATACATACATATGTGAGGGATGGGCAGACCTATTACGCACTATTTATATAAATTAATACAATGTACAGGTTTAAACCTGCATTTATACATGTAATATAGGCGGGATTCGAACTCAGACTTTCACACGACCCACTACTCTCAGTACCATCTCATATTGCTGACCCACCTGATCACCCACATGTTGAAAAGATAAATAATCACCAATAAACGTATTTCATGCTAAACCAGCAATCATCAGTTGGTCTAGTCTGAGTTCGAATCCCGCCTATATTACTTATATAAATGCAGGTTTAAACCTGTACATTGTATTAGATTAAAATTGTAAATTATTGTAAAAGATAGAATAATGATAGCACTCAGTGTAGGATTTTGGATATCAGAAGGCTGGTTGATAGGTATTTATATTGTTCTTATAATACACATACTTTTAAATCCATATAAACATACTGCTAAATCTGGGGTAAGTATGTAAATTAACTTAATAATTATGGTAAACTAATAAGTTAATCAAATCACTGGAAATATTTACTTGAAACCTTTGATCCCATGTTAAAGTAACTTATTCAATAGCTTTCTTAAATCTATTGTTTTACGTTGATATTACTCATCAGTTGGCCATCAGCTATTGGATAGTGAGTTAATGTAATGTGCAACCAAATTCAAATGGTTCTAATCTTAAATATATATATAAATGAAAATATACGAATAATTCTATGGGTAATAGCTCAGGAGGTTATGTAGTGTTTGAAGTTTTCTAGCAGCTGGCAGTTCAAGTGTTTAACAGTACTGTTCAGATAATCTAAATCAAGTTGTTTTTTTAAAATTTTTATTTATGGTAATCAGATTAGAATCGATCTTGTAATCTTTACTTTTGTCCACCATTCTATCACTTTAGTAAAGAGCACAGAGCAACATATACATATAAATAATAATATATGTATAAATTATATGTATTTTGTTTTTATCAAATGTCTCTATGCAAGAAGGTTAATAAAAAAAATATAACTTTTACTCTTAATATATCTGTAATTATTTTCATTATCTGTTAATGAAATTCTTAAATACTTAAAATAAGTAATCTACTCTATATTTTACTGCTCAACTGATTATTGTTAAATTGTAGACAAAATATTTCAGAAATAAAATTTTCTGAAAGAAAACATCTTTGGGAAAAAAAAATGATTCAGTTCGCTTCTATATATATATAACAGTTACTATTTTGGTAAAAAAAAGAGAAAAATCATATACATTAAAACATAATTCTTGCATTTATACCACATTTGATAGAAATATTTGGAGATAAGAAACGTATAATGTTTGTGCTAAGAGCTAACATTTATTTCATTTGTATTAGTTTAAAATTTAACAGGAGTAATCTTTTTTCCCTCCTTTACTCCAGTGCTAGGTTTTTATTTTTGCCAATAGCATTCAAACAGATCTCCAGATGATTTTTTAGCTATTATCTTTTTGAATGCGAATAAAAAACAGTGCTCTGCACTGAAGAAAGCCATTATCCAGAAATGAGTTTGATTTATGTTATCATTACAATTCAATAACTGTTAATTATGTGTGTTTATAGACATAAGTCTGTAGCAAAGAGCAGCCATTGCTGTCAAATACAATTTGAATGTAAGTTGAAGAAGTCGTAATGTTTGCTCGATATATAATAATTTAGAATTTCTAATTGGTTGTTTTTTGACTGCTGATGATAAAATCAGACTTTGGTGCATGCTTCAATTTATCTAGCTATCAGAGTAGAATATCTCAATATTGACATTGTGAAATTTTGTCAGTCATGCTGTTCTAGATAATAAGAAAAACACAATTATGCTTTTAGGTTTCCTAGACACCACTTTTTATTAATGAAAAATTGAATCACCTCTTGCACCGGATTATAATAACTGGCTATTTTTTTATCACAGTAAATTAAAAATAAAAAACATTTTAATTAAAAGAATGTATATTATAATGATATGAACTTAACCAAGTATGCCATTGTTTGATGTTACAAGCTACCTTAATTCCAAATATATAAATTAACCAAACGATTTTAAAACAACAAAATAAAAGTAATGAGAAAATGAGATTCTCTTAATTGATGATATCTATTTAGTTAAAACCGAACACAAAATTAAAGTTAAAATAAGGTAATTAATGTTGAGTGAAAAATAGCTGATTAATATTATTTAGTTTAAATTAAAACAAAGAAAAAAAATTAATTATTTAGTGGTAAACAGTGAAAGCAAAGCAATTTTCAAAAAGACAATAAGAAAGAAAATAAGTTGAAGCAGATGATTAGATTTGTTCTAATGATGTGTGCAAGAGCTATATATATATTGGATAAGAAGAAGAAGAAGAAAGACAAGCTGAGAATCAAAGTGCATAGTAAGAGTATTGTGTAGTTGATAAAATTAAGGAATTTGTCAAAAGTGTTATCTCTCCCTACTAAATCACTGATCATTATTTGTCTACAAGGAATCTGTAAAAATACTTTTCAATACTAATTTAAACACATCCATAATGTTAAATTTCTGTATGAAAAAATGATGATATCTGTATACTCATTAAACCAAAATGTACCAGTTTAGCCTGGACAATATATCTCTTCCAACACTGAATAATGCCTATAGTGAGTCCAGAAATGGTGATATAAGATATGACTTTTGTTTGCTCACTGTAGAACAATTTTCTCATATGTTCACAATTAGATAATCCATCTATTATAGGAGAATATACCATTACTAGGAAGGAGTTGACACAAATCAACTAAAATGTAAAAACTAATCTTAAACGGCACCTGAAGACACAAATTGCTTAGAATTTTTTCTTGTAAGTTACTGATGAAGACACAAATGTATACCTATAATATTAAGCTTACTGAATTATAAAAGCTACAGTATGATTTTTTAAAATTATATATACATATAAATAAGAGACTTCTTATAATTTAAAAATTTTATTAGCATAATATGTTTTGCTATATTTATATATTTTTGATGTAATCATGTGGAAGGAAATTAATCTTCAGACATGTATTATTAAATTGATAGTAAACTTGCACTCACCTCTGAACAAGTGTCATAAGTGAATCACTTATGCTTAGAGCCTATTCTTATATAAACCAACTCTTCTTGACCATGCCTAAATCAAGACTTGATCTTAATATAAACCTGATATTTCAATTGACAAATTATTTGTACAAATTTAGTTTATATATCACAGGGAAGAGAAAGTTTCTCATTTTTAACTACCTGTGACTTTGAATTATGTTAGTTTGAATATCTGTAATAAATATTTTAGTGATTTATATATATATGTATTCATATGGAAGAAAATTAATCTTCAGCCATGCGTTATTAGATTTATATTAAATTATCTAAGCACAGTATCTGTAATAAATATTTTAGTGATTTATATATATATAATCATGTGGAAGGAAATTAATCTTCAGATATATGCTATTAGATTGATATTAAATTATATAATAGCACTTGTCTGAAGATTAATTTCCTTCCACATGATTACATATATATAAACCGCTAAAATATTTATTACAGATATTCAAATTAATGTACAGTAATTCAAAATTGCTGGTAATTAAAAATGAGAAACTTTTTTTTCCCTGCGATATATAAACTAAATTTGTGCATATAATTTTTTCACTTTGAAATATCAGGCTCATAATATGATCAAGTTCTGATTTAAACATGGTCAGTAAGGGTTGGTTTATATAAAAGTATTGATAGATGAGTGCAAGTATATTTAATATCAATTTAATAGCACATATCTGAAGATTAATTTTCTTCTATATGATTATATATATATAAATCGCTAAAATATTTATTACAGATATATTTGATGTGTGTAAGCATTGTCTTAAGTATTTTATATGTATTTATGAATAATAACAGTGTTTCCCAACTTGTGGTATGCGTACCACTAACCTGTGGTACGTGTACCACTGGTGGTACGCGAGTTGCTGGTTGGTGGTACACGAAAAATAATCAATAATGGCGGACATAAAAAAAAAAATTAAATCATAAAAATATAGAAACGTTTTTTCCTATAATTCATAAAAATTATTTTAATTAATAATATTATACAGTAAAGTTGTTAATATGTACAGTCGATAACGATCTTTAATGTTAATGATAAAATTGAAAGTATGATTAAGAAATTAGATTTTTGGAAACAGTAATATATATAAGTATCGAAAACAATCAACTGGAAGTATTCGAAACTCTACATATTTTTTTGTTTGAAAATAAGGTTAGTCTGTCTCAAGATATACGAGAAAATATAATAGCACATTTAACAGGATTAAAATTGTCTTTCATGGAATATTTTCCAAAACCCGAAAACACAAATGATAATTGGATTTCAAACCCCTTCTATGCAGAAAATTTAGAAAAAGCTACATCATTATCAATAAAGGATAAAGAAAATTTAATAGAATTATCATGTGACAGAACTTTACAAGTAGAATTCAAACGACACAATCTAATTAATTTTTGGTTAAACATTAAAGAATATGAACAACTTTCTGAGAAAGCTCTTAAATTATTATTACCGTTTACTAGTATGGAATTAGTAGGAAGAGCTTTTTCTTCATATATTTTTTTAAAAAATAAGTATCGAAACAGATTGAACGCAGCTGTAGACTTAAGGGTATACCTCGCATCTTTTGAACCAAATTTCAAAAAATTATGTTGTTCGAAACAAGCACAAAGATCTCATTAAATTTATTTTATAAAAATATTTGATTATGATAAGAAAATATACTAATTGGTTTTTTATAATTTTGTGTTTTTATTAAAACCATTTATTAGTAAACGAAATATGACAAAATAGTAGATAAATAATGAGTCGGATCAAGGCAAATCAATCTAAATTATTTAATTTGAAAGAATGTATCAGAAAAGGATCATACCCAGAAATTAGACTCTCATTAATTCTTGATCATCTATTGTGGATTACTAGATGTAAGCTAGTATTTAATCATCAAAATTTTAATCCTATTAACTTCATGCTGAACAATATAAAGAAAACAAGAACAAGAGATAGCCTGATAACCCCTGAGGTTATTTTTACCATGACTTGGGACATGCTGGATTTATCCTCTCCATGGCCCAACCAATAGCAAGATGCTCCAAAAAAGAGAAAACAGACTCAAATTCAGGAAAACCAAATGAAGGAATGAGAAAACACTTTGAACAAAATATGTACCAAATAACCTTTAATGTAATAATGTAATCTTTAATAAATTATTTTGGAAAAAATATGAAACTTTGAACAAACACATACATATAAATATGTTACAGTGAGTTTATAATTTCAGTGAGTTTATAATCTGGTGTGACGTTTAGGCGTGTTTCAATGTAATTTGTCTCATTATGAGATGTGAATACATACATGGTCACCCTATAATATTTATAATGCAAATAAAATAACACACTCGCAATAACAAATTTCACGAAATACAATCATTTTTACGAAGTGGTACAATTTAGCGTGATGTACTACCAAGTGGTATGCGAGCCAAAAAAGGTTGGGTAATGCTGAATAATAATATTGGTATGTAAATGGACATGTTTTTGTGAATAGTTACTTATTTTTAATTATTCTTAATTATTTTTTTAATTATTTTTGTTTTTCTATCAATAAACTAATTTTGTTATTTAAATTATTTATTTGTCTGCAACTTAACATTCTCATTCCAAATGCATATATGAATAATTCACTAAAATAAATGTTGCGATATTATCAGTGAAAACTGTGACGCTATTGCCAGAGGATACTGGATTCATAAAAAAAAAGAAAGGGGCATTCTAAATTCGAGGATAGTGTTCAAACCCTATTTATAACAAATAAATATTTATAGTGAAATTTAAAATACATGAATTATGATGATCAGGAAATATACGAGTTGTGGAATAATCATCATTATCTATTTTAATTATTCAGACAAATTTAAGATTCAATTAGTCTTTCATAAACTGACAACTTATCAGGTGATCTAAAGTTGATCTAGTACTTGTTAAATGTATTCATCTAAGTGTATGTGTATAAATGAGTTGCCAGAAGAGGCTCCATCATTCCCCAATATAATATATTAATATACGCATATATTCTTATGCTTGCTACCTAATATCTATAGACAGGATAATCCCAAAAATCAGGTCTTAAAAAATAGAAGGCAAAATCAGTTGTTATATAAATGTTGATGATAACTGAAATAATCAATTGGAATAGATCAGATGTTGAACTATCATTTGAAGACCTGTTAAATTGAAGTTGTCTAATTTTGAATTTATCAGAAGATTGAAGTTATTGATAAAGATTGTTATGCTCAGAAAAGTTAAAAAGAATAAGAAAACAATCAATCAGATAAAGTCAGTAGAAGAAAAATTATTAGGAGAAAATGAGAATGTTGAGATTTATATAGAGTTGTTAAGGAGTAGTCATCTGTATCATTGGTTATTTTTATTACTAATTTTCAATTTTTTTAATTCTATTGATTATTTGTTGTTTTACATTGTATTTATGAGAAATACAATTTATTTAATTATGAATCATAACATTGCCGAGTGACAGTTTGTTAATGAAGTGTAAGGAAATATTCTACTAATATGTTATTTTTATATTATATTGGTTTACTTTTCCTATACAATTGTAACTGATGTATGCACTAGGAACACTAAGAAAAGTTTAGGAATAAAAGTTTTATTATAGTGTGCTGAGCAGTTTTTGATATCTAAATCTTGATATCACACTCATTGCTATTGAAAACTGCTCAGCATACTATATACAATACATATATGTGCACAACAATGAAGCTAATTCAATCTTAGAATTAAAAGTGCAATTTAACTTTAGCTAAGCGCTTTCGAGAGACTTTGCTCTCATAATCATAGCTACCAATAGTCTGTAAGACTATGTTTTATTAAGTGTTTTATGCAAATTAATGCAAATTGCTTATAGCTGCCATTTCTGGGAAAGAGCAAAGCAGGTCTCCCTTCTATTAATGGCTTTGAGATCCTTGGCTATGTGGAATGCCTCTCTAATTTTGTGTTTAGGGCCGTCTCTCAGCACACACAATGCTGGCATTGGCTGGCTGTAAGCAATTTGCATAAAACACTTAACAAAACGTAATTTTACAGACTATTAGTAGCAATGATTACGAGAGCAAAGACTCTCGAAAGCGCTTAGCTAAAGTTAAATTACACTTTTAATTCTAAGATCGGACTAGCTCCATTGTCTGTGCGTTATACACATATATGTACTGTATGTTATTATCCAATGAAATAAATAATTTACCTATTTCATCATACTATAGTAAAACTTTTATTCTTAAGTTTTTCTTATTCAGCATTCCTAGCATTTACATTAATTAATATATTAATCTAAGATCTAGATGCAGTGCTCTCAGATCCAAGGCTCCTCACTGACAAAGGTCACAAGCCAGAAACTAGTTTGGAGGTATTGGATCAGTAGATACTAGATGAGGATTTTATGCACAAGCCTTTTGGCATCCATTGATTACTCTAGCTTGCAGGGTGTGGCAATACGTATAGTGAGTTTTGCCTGTTTTTATAAAATGATTCTGCAGAATTGAAAAAGTAGTTTTTTTAAATTTTTATTCCTATATTAAGTAAAAAATCATTGAATGGTTTTTTGTCTAAAAAGTCAATGATGTTTGAGCATCAGAAACAGTTCATGGGTCTTTAACTTAGGATTTCGCGATTTTAGTGCTGTACTGAACAATACATGTATTGTATATTATTTTTGAGAAAATTATAATGTGATTACAATTTAAAATTGTATTAAGTTGGCTTAAAACCTTATTTTAAATTCATTTAGATAGTTGATTATGGATGAGCATATAATTGTTTTTTTCAGAATATCTCATCACCTCTGAATATCATTGCTTGTCATTCTATTTCCTGATCAATTTTTTCTAGTGAGCATACTAACAGTGTTTAGATCTTATGACTTCTCGCCAATACATTGTGTTGCAGTAATTAAGTTATCCATCTTATTGCTAGTTATCTTTCTCTTTTATCAATATATCTATTGGCATCGTCTTCTTTTATAATCAACCATTCTAATGATCATATCAATAACATTTTTCCAGATTCACCGACAATTTGTTTGATCTTTCCCAGTGACATTAATGATAATTGTGTTTAAACTTCTTACCATTAGTAAGATAAAATGGATGGATTTTTTTTCTAATTGCAACAACAACAGTATTTTTCCAGAATTCTGGATAAATGTGATAGATTTTTAGATTTCTTAATGACACATTGATTACTGTGATGATTGAATCTATCTTTTTTGTTGCTAGTTTATTATTGTTTTTATTTATTAAAATATTGGCAATCGGTATCATATTTGTATATTTCTTTTTCATTCATGTACCTCACTAAAGATCAAGATCTCTTGCAGCATATCTCAGTTATAAACTCAATAAAAGTATCTTGACCTTTGGTTGATGTATGTTCCAGACTAAATGTTATACGACTTCTCTCAATTGTATTCTTCACCCACTACAACTGTGACATTTATTTTCATTCTGTTTGCTTAAAGATTGAATAATCCATAGATATTAGATAACTATATTGGATATCTTGATGGCTTAGCTTTACAATCTTAAGGTATTGATATTTTCATGTAATTAGGCTCAGATAGCATAATGATAAGGCTAAATTTTTTGTAATTTCTTTTGCCAGAATAAAGTCTAATTAGCGAAAATTCATTTGCAGAATTCTGAATATCTAATTTGCATAGTCCTCTGGTGCCCATTGCCTAATTAAGGCTGTGAAAGAATTGTCATATTTTCTCATACCATATAAAAAATTTGCTATTGTTTTTGTTTTTTAGGTCTAACATCTCAAAAGTTTGTCTGCAGGCTCTCAACTGGTCATGTATTATCTTAAAAGTGGCATTGGTTAATAAGGATGCAGTTTCCACAGACTGTTTCATTAAAATGGTAAGAATAATAATGGTTGTAAATGGTAGATGTGTATGTATATGTATGTATAGATAAATGATAAAACTGCTTTAAATAGTCTACTGCAGGTCAAGGGCTTCTCCCACAACTTCTCATAGCAGAACAGTGAAGGAGAAAAGTTTTCACCAGGTTTGCAATATGAGAGGATTTGAATGATTTTCATAACTTGTTTTATTTTCTATCAAAGTCTAGCTAGAAAATATTTACTGACCAATATGGATCACCAGATTGCCTATAAATAAGCTGTCTAGAAAAATTCTAAGCTTATTGAAAATTTTTTAACGAGGCTTAAGATTTTTTTTTTAGCTTCCTTTGACCTTGATTCAAACCTGGATTATAAACATGACAGCCATATATATTGCTGTTGCACTACTAGGTCCTTCTATGTATTTATAAGCAATTATGATTATTGCTGAACCTTATATCTTAATTATGTAATAAGATAATAGAGGATGCTTAAATACTCTTTTTTTATAAAGAGGAAGAAAGTAATGGTTATAGGGGATATAAATGGGCATATTGATGATATGGATAACAAGAGTGGATAGCTTTTGAAATTTTTTTGTCAGAGAATGAATTTGAGCATTGGAAATTTATCAAATGTTTAGGAGGGACAATACACTTGGTCTAGAAATAATATATTTCACACAATAGATTATGTATTAGTAGAGAAAGAGGGAATGAATAAAGTATGGAAAATTAAAGTGTTTGATAAAGAAGAGAGAGTATGTAATAGTGATCCTAATTTCTTTATAATAGAAATGGGTTAGTAATGTGATGGAAAATAGTAATAAAAGTAGAAAGGATAGTGAAAGATGTGAATGGAGAATGAATGATAAGAATAAGTTAGAAGAATATAAAATAGAAGTAGAAGTCATGGAAAAGTTTGTTGGGGATGAATATAAGGACTGATGTGACGAAGTAGAAAAAGTGGCAAATAGGGTTTTAGGAGAGAATATTCAGAAGAATAAAACTAATAAAAAAGTGAGAATTAATAAAAGTGTAAAAGAGAGGAAAAAAGCATGCAGAGAATATAAGTGTGTAATTAAGAACAAAGAAATTGAAAAAGATGTTAATATTAAATGGGAAAAATATTTAAAAAAAAAGAAGTTGGCTAAAATAGATAATTATAGAGAGAGAATGAAATTAAATAGTAAATTATTGGAGGATATTAGTAAAAGTGGAAGAGATGGGAGTAAAAAATTTTGGAAATATATTAAAAGAAGGAATGTAGAGGAGAGAGAAATAATATTAGTAGATGATGAGGAAAAAGAGTGTAGCTCTAGAGAAGAATTAGTAATAATCTTAAATAAGTATATAATAGATATAGAAAAGATGTTAGATGTGAAGAACAGAGTGATAACAAACATAAAAGCATTTAATAATGGAAATATTAGGTTTACAGAAAATGAATTAAATGAGTCAGGGAAGCAATTGAAAAGTGGAAAGGCAAGAGATTTAAATGGATGGGTAACAGAGATGGTGATGGATTTAGGAAATAGGACAAAATTAAATCTATTATCATGTTTTAATAAGATGGTTCAGAAGAGAGAATTTCCAGATAGTTGGAATAATACTAGAATAAGGATACTATTTAAAGGAAGGTATATGGATCATAGAAAGTTAAACAATTAGAGACTGATAGTGGTAATGTCAGTGTTATTAAAGTTTTTATATATATGGAGGCTGGAAGGATTGCAAAGTGGATGGAAGAAAATATCATGGGAGAAATGCAAGGAGGTTTTTATTTGTAGTCACACAACTTATAGATATGAGTAGAAATACAGGTAGTTTATTTGTAGTCACACAACTTATAGATATGAATAGAAATACAGGTAGACAGTTATATATGATTTTTATAGATATAGATAAGGCAATTGATAAAGTAAATAGAAACAGATTATGGATAATTTTAGTAAATTTGGGAACGAATGGAGCTTTAATGGAGTTTATTAAGAGATTGTATTAAAATAATTACTGTACCTATCAATTAGGAAATATAGAATCAGTTAAAGTTAAAAATGGAGTGGGACTAAGGCAAGAATGCCCCATATCCCTTATTTTGTTTTTGTTATATTTAAGAGAAATTGAGAGATTAATAGAAAGACTAGGAAGAGAGATAGAGATACCATTAATAGGTGGCAAGGGAGTATATACATTATCAGGTCTTTTATTTGATGATGATATCTTCTTGTGCACAGAAAATTGGGAAGATATGGAAGTTATGCAGAAAACGTGCTCAAGGGTGGGGGAAGAGATGGGGATTAAATTTAGAGAAGAAAAATCAAAAGTAATAATGATTGAATGCTGGGAAAGTTTATTGGTGGATATAAAGTTAAATGTGGTGATTATGTATAACTATTTGGGAATTGCCTTAAGTAATCAGAGAAATGAAGCAAAGAAAAGAAAGGTACTGATAAAGAAATTAACAGTGTTCATATAATAAATATGATGTAGCTAGAATTGTATGGAAGGGAGTGATAATAACAGGATTAATTTATGGTAATGGTGCATTATGTGTTAATAAAGGGATGTTAGATTACTTAGAAAAAATATAAAGAGAAGTAGTAAGACATGCATAAGTTGCAGATATGTGGATGGCAAAGGAAGCAATTCAAAGAGAAATGGGATAGTCAAGTTTTTATATGAGAGATCCGAAAAGCTAAATGAAAATGTTTGGTAGATTGCAATTTATGGATAATAAGAGAATAGCAAAAATAGTATTTAATTGGTTATGAATAAATGACAGGCAACAAGATGGATGAGAAAGATAAATATGGTATGCAGAAGATTTGTATAAAGACGTTATGTCAGTATACTTATACAAAAGGTGGGTGTCGAGTGTTATAATGGCAAGAATAGATTCATTAATAAAAAATAGGAAGTTGGAGAGATGGAAAACTAGTATGGAGAATAAAAAGTTTAAATATATATAGAAATAAACAGAATATTGAATGCGAGTTGATTTCTGATAATAGCAAGGAAGGTAGTTTATTGTTTAAGGCTTGAACAGGATTGTTAGCAACAAGGGAATATACCCATAAATGGAAAAATATGGATGATTTAGTCTGCAAATTATGTAATGAAGGCATAGAAAATATTAGGCATCTATTAATTGAATGTAAATGCCTACAAGCAGAAAGTGTACAAATGATGAAGTTGTGAGAGAATAAATATAAACGAAATGATTATACAGAAAGTGGGTTCTTGATTTTTATGCTGGGTTTGGGTAAAGATAAGAGGGATTTAGATATAAAGGCCCTAGAGTTGACAAAAATAATGCTGTGGAAATGGGAAAAGAATAGGATAGAGAAGAATATGGGATAAACTTAGGGTGGAGAATAGAAAGAGAAGGTAAGGTGGCTAACAGGATTCTCTGGGCATAGTGGCTGAGAGATTCTTGATTCTAAGAAAGGAGAAGCCATAGTGCATCACATCACAATATCAATATAAACAGATCTTACATATGTTAAAAATCGTCTTTTGTAAGGCATACCTGTGAACATTCATTATATGTGCTTTAGTAATAATGATTGGTCATCTTTGAACAATTACAAAATAAATCTATTAATATAATCTATGAGGAATAGTTATATCCTGAAAGTTGTTTGAAAACAGTTTTTATTGCTATATTTAAAAAAAATTATAAAAAGTGTATAAGAGTGATAAAGTCTCTTCCCTTGATCTTTCAGTGTTTTAACTCACTAATCATCAGATTTTTTTAAAAAAAAAAAAATTTGATAATACTCTTTTTATCATTATTTTTTGCATTTTTTTAAAATTAAAATTACTTTTAATTCTAAGAATTATATTGATCTGACTATATAATATATATATATACACACACAGGCCCAAACAGGATTTCCATAAATGAATGTTTTGCATCATTATTTCTCCATTAATTATTGAAGACGGCCATTTAATATATAAATTTAAGCTTAATGGTATATTTGTTTTAGATTGCACACACAAATACCTATAGAGCTCATAAAAATAGGAAAATATTTTTACTTTGAAACTGCCTTTAAAATTTTGGAAAAAATATAATAAGAAATAAAATAAAAGCAAAAATTAGAAGAAAAAACAAATTTTGAAGTTCACTCTGCAATTGTTATACACTGCACTGCGATACCAAAATTTTATATCTCGCCATAAGAAAATAGCAGTTCTCTGCTGAACAAACATGCTTGAAATTATGGGTTAATACTTTAATATCATTGGATATTGCATCTTTTGAATTTTATCACAACTATCTTTCACCGCAAGAAGAATGAAGAAAATGATTAATTCATTTTTTTTGTTAATTATTTTTATTGTTATCTTAATGTTTTAAAAATAATAATGTTTACATTTTTTTTTTATCTATAATATTTTTTTCTAAAATTTCTCCAGTTTTTATTAGATATAGTAATTGCATGCAATTATATTATTTTTTAAAAATTACTTTTAATTCATAATGAAAATTCAGATTCATAATAGAAGTTTTTAAATATTTATTAAATTAAAATATATATGTCTGTTGACTGTATAGTATTTTGCTAGTTATTTTTATTGATGTCTGTGTATTATATAATTTTTAAATTTGCAGTTTTTTTACATATGTTGTGCATATGAATACATTTGTTAAAAATGCCTGATCTAAACTATAAATAGATCAGATATGGTAGTCAAGAAATGGGTCTCTGCAATCTTTATGAATGTAAAGACCATAATAAGTCAATGTAGAGTTTGGAATCTCTCAATCCCTAACTGTTCAGTTGGACATGGAATATTGAATGGTTATCAGGTCATTAATTTTGTAGCAATTCTCCAGAGATATCTAAATGAAGTTTTATTGATTATATTAACTGTCTGATGAATCAAAAAACACTGCAGGGTATTAAAAATTAAATAGGAACTATAATGCTATTTAAAATTTGAACTTTGATTAAAATATAACAATGGTTAGAGCTGTTTTATTGATATAGAGCTGATTATATTGATGATTTTTATATGGGAGACTGAGGATAATCACAAGTAATATGTGATATTGGTAAAGATGGAAAGAAGAAATTCAAGATTATTATGGGAAGACTTAGAAATAAATGTCAAGACTATCATAATTTTGATTTCTTTACCTAATAATTGGTGACACAATTAGAATAGTTAAAGAGCTATTTGAAAATAAGATGAGGTGCATATACAGTGTACCCAGTTAAAAGATGTCTAGTTTTTATTTGAATCAATGTCTATGTTATATAGTGATATAATTTAGCTATTCAACACAAAAATTTTAAGGCAGAATGTGTTCCATTGTTTTGTCAATCATCTCTCTGCCTTTATTAAATTTTGGAAACTGCTTAAAAATATTTTTGTGATTCGTGTCTTCACTGCCATATGTAGTTTGAATCTTTTCATGTGTTTCAGTAGCAGTTTTGCCCAATTTAAAACAAAATATTACACTGTCATTTCATTGTTGGTTATGATGTGAAATACACATTTCATGTCATGACTTATAATCCAGACATGCTAGCATCTTAAATTATTGTAGTGAATAAAATTATGTCAGTATATTCATAGATGACTATAAACAACTCAGAGAGAGAGAACCAGTTACCAATCTTCTTTTCATTGGAGTGCATTGTATACTTATAAATACATTGTTAGAGGCATTATGCTTACAATTAATTCAACTGCTAGATAAATACTATAGTGTTCTAAAAGAATATTAGCATCATTTCTGATAATAAACATTGCATGATATAAAGATTGCTGTAGGATAGGGGGGAAAAGTATTATTCTAAATTTATGATGTATGGATCATTTAGAGTTATTATTCTTAGGTTGTTCTCGTGCAGTTGGAATAATATTGTAATCAAATTAAATCAAAATTTGATTGAGGATATCTTTAGATCACAGAATGTATTAGGAATTTTTTTTCCTCAAGAATTTATCTCATTAACATTTAGGATAAAGAAATCTTATCTGGATCAATTATTTTGCATCTTTATAGTTTCTCTCGAGTTTACTGCTAGATAACTTATTTATAGGACTTATTTTAGGATTATCTTAATTTAACTAGTCTCCAGGCTGATGTAATAAGTTATCATGTGGAATAATGCTTTCAACATCTCATATTATTAAAGAGGATTTATCAGGGACATCGGAGAAGATTATAGGATTTAACAAGGATCTTATACTTGGCTGATTATAATCTAATAGGTATCATTGTTAAATCTGGAGGTGATTTGTTGTAATTATCTGCTTATTTGTTAACATCATCTGTGAGATATCATAAGGATTATTAGCAAACATAACTTAATCTGTTAAACGTGTATATTTAATACACTTATTTGTTTGACATTGTTATGAAATTTGTCTGGTCTGATAACATTTACACCACTCACCTGATTTTCCTTAATACATATTTTTGTTTTCATTGCATTGACACTCATCTGACTTCCCCAAATTAGTCTGAGACCATTACATTTTAGCTAATAATAGCTAGATATCGATTTACTGATCAATACTGAATGTTTAGCTAAGTTGGCTATGGACTTGCTTCTGTTTATTCAATATTTTTGTCTTTCAACAGTGGTTTAAAATCAGTAACGATTGCTATGCCCTGTATTTTAAATGCAATGATAGAGCGACAAATTCAGGAGTTAAAATTTAACAAATTGATATGTGAGTCACTGGGCCATGAATCCCTTTTTATAGGGCAAATGATCTCACATAATAATAAATTAGAATTTTAAATTGGTTTCTTTTTGTCAGTTAGACTTAAATGTTGAAATTGGTTGTTTTCAATGTTTTTTATCTTTCAACAGCTATTTAAGATCAGTAACTATTGTTATGCCCTGTGTGCAATGATAGAGTGACGAATTCAAGAGCTAAAGTCTAGATTGCTGTTCATCTATATTACATCTGGTGTTCAAACATTATATAATTTCCCAAGCAATAAACAGTTTGATTTCGTTATGCCTTGATATGTATGAAGGGTATCCAAATGTAACTGGAATTTTATAACAAAAAATTGTTTATTTATCTTTAAATGTTATAAATTTAATCTTCTTCAAAATAGTGTCCATTTAATACAATATACCAGTTTAAACATGTTTTTCACTTTTCAAAGCAGTCTGGAAACACAAAGTGAAGTCTTTACCTGCTTCGTTTTTTTCTTCACCACTTTTAAATCTGCAAAAAAAAAAAAAAAAAAATTGAGGCATTTTTTCATTTGAAAGAATAAAAAGAAGTCACAAAGTTAAAAGTTGCGTAAATATAGATAAGCTGGATCATGCTGAATTTAATTAAAAAATTGTTTCACACTCAAGGCTTTTTGCTCAGACATATTGTCAGGTTGAAGCTTGCACTCCTCACTTTGCCACAAAACGTGACGTTTACATTTTACCATATCATGCAAGCATTTCAGAACTTAACTGTAACAATTAATTCTGAAAGAAAAATACCATTTGTATCAAAAAAAAGAATCTGCATTGTCTTGATATTTGGACGTAACTTGCCATGCTTTTTTGGGACATGGTGAATTTTGATATTTTCATTAAAACATTAATGAACTTGTGTTTTCCTAGAACAGGTTACTTGTAATAAAACAGAATTTCACATTATTGCAACTTTTCAGCTTTTACAAAAATTGACATATACATGAAACTCACTTCACAATTGTGGTGCTACTTGGCACCACAATTTCACACATTGATGTCATTTGTTAGATTGATGAAGAAGGGTCTTCTCAAGAGGTATCTGTCAGCAAAAGCATGTACGACAACAAGTGCACTTACCAAAGAACTATTTTGATTTGGGTCTCTCCCTCGTAGAGTTATGCACTTGAAGTTCAGTCTATAACTTCTGGTACTTGAAGATCATTTGATTTTTTCCTTTACTAACCAGGAAATTATTATTATTGATATTGCTATATTTTTAATGCAGAGAGAAACATTTTTTTGATGAGGTCTCATAGAAGTGCTAATAAATATGTTTTGATATCATTGTGATATGTCCTCAAATACATAATGCAATCGTTTCCTATTCATAATTAATATTTTTTTTTCTGCAGCAATACTCTCTTTCTTTGAATTATATACTACAATTAAGAAGTCTTTCTGGCAGCAGGGAAATTAAAATTTAGTCATTTAGTTCTATCTCATCAATAACACCTGAGAATTCTATATAACGGTCTTTCAAATATTATTATTGTTGATTGAATAATTATGGAAGATATAGACATTTATGGAGCTTTAGGTAACTGATACTTTATAAATGTAATGGATGTTATTTTCTTCCATTAGTTTGACATTAGAATGAGAGGCAATATTTTAGTAGTAGTTTTTAGAAATGGTTAATGTTGATTAATTAGACATGATTGAGATCAAAAACATTTAATTGACTAGCGTGAACTAGTTCTAGAGTTTAAAGTTTTTTTAAAAATAGGCTTGGAATTACTTGAAATAATGCTTTATAAGTTATAAGTTAGATTTTAGATTTAATTCTCTAAATTACAAATATATTGGAATATTTTTTTTCTGAATTATTTTTTAAAGTTTTTAAATTGTTAAAAATAGCAGCCATTTTTCATTGCTGTTTATAGTTCTGTATTAAAAGAAACTTATTCTTTATGAGAAAAATGAAACATAGTTTCTTAAGATTTGAAACATTAATATTTTTTTTATTTTATAAGAACCAAGTATTTAGTTCCTTCATTTTTTTTTTTTTGTCAGTTATTGTTCCAGAGAAGGGATTTTTTTTTGATAACAAAATAATTTTGTAATCCTTAAATATGTTATTAATAATAAAATTAAAATATAGCACTGGAAATTACAAAATGTGAATGAGCCAAATCTAATGTGGCTGCTGTAGATTTCTAGTCATAATTCTGAGGATAATAGTTAAGATCAAAAGTAATTGTCAATAATTTTAATTTGTCAGTGTACTATTTTTTTTTTAGAGATATCCATAGCTTGGACAGTTCACTTCCAAATAAAATACCATATTCTTTACTATTACATTGTTTTATTTATAATAGAAATATTTCAATTATATATGTATTATTTTCAGTCTTATAGTTGAAAAACCAATTTTTTATTGCAAGGTTTAAAACTGTAGAGAATTATGTGAAATAGACTAAACATTTTTATTTTAAAAAGAAATTTATTATGTAATTATTTACAATAAATAACATATTGCATATAGTAAAGTCATAGACGTATTTTATTGATTATTATTTTTTTTTGCATATCTCAACATAAATATCTAATTATATTAGAAATAGATCTTAATTGATATTTGTGTATTAGTGAATCCATGTTTTACTTAGATCATAATGGAATACATGAATTAAACAATCCTTCCAGACCCCATTACAATTTTTTTATTAATAGAAAAATATTATAGGGGAAGAGGATAATAAATTTTATTTGAAAATTTCATTATATGACTTTGCCTATTAATACTAGAAATCAAAATTTAAAACTCCCAACTACTCAATTTTCCAAATGTATTTTAATTTTTTGAAAAAATTCTGTAATTCTTTTTAATCTCTATTTTTTTCAGTTTTTTTTTTGCTTTACTGAATTGAGGCGGTATTTAAAAGATATTTTGTTTTTGATCATTCTAAAGAATTCAAGTATTTAAGTTATATCCTTAGAATGGTAAAAAAGAATGATTAAAGCAGGAATGCTAACTTGCGGATAATCTGTATCAGAGTTAAAAATAATAGATTACTTTATTCTTAATGTTTTTATAGCCTCGAAGAAAAGAATAAATATACTTTTTTATTTGGCTGGCAAAAAATATTTAAAGTTTATATTAATTAGTTTGAAATAAAAGTTGTTAATAATAATGCAACATTTTTTTTTTTAAATGTCATAGCATTGGCCGGGATGCGAACCCGCAACCCGGGCAACTGCCTGCAAGTGCAAGGCAGTCGCGCTGACCTCTCGACCACCAATGCAACATTTACCCCTGGGTTTCTCATGGTAATCATTATTTTTTTAAAAATATAAATAGCTTTAAATAGACTCATCTGCAATCATTTGTTTGCAAGAATTTGTTGATATTGAGATTTAGGGTCCATTGTCTAAATCATCCTTTATTACAGTCTTCATTTTTGCACTGGCAATAAAAGTTTCATAGTGTAATATATCTTGCTTATCTGAAAGCTTCACTTATCATGTGTAAAAATGTTCACGAAGGAAGTAAATATTGTTTAAAGAGTAAATAATGTTAAATTTAATAAATAATTGACTTTGCAAACATTTTTTTTTTTATTATTAAAAAAAATACAAGTATTTTTGTTCAAAATATTTTAGGTTGAAACTCAGAGTATGTTACTTCATAAAGTGGTTATGTCTAGCAACAGTAAACTAAGCAAAAAAGCTGCTAACAAATTGAAAAGTGTTTGGATACAGGTAAGTATGTGTACATGCTACTGGGTTGTGACTATATGTAACATGTATGTGTATATGTAATGTTCTAATTTATGATGACTTTCTGATTTCCATGGAAGGTGACTCGAATAGTTTGTATGTGATTAAACTCTTTCATGCTTAGAAATAGTGATTTTCTTTTGTATGGATAAAAATTTGATGAATATTGGAATTAACTATAAGGTTTGGTTTAGGACTTATCTAATGAGGAGATAGAGTTTTCAAATTATAATCCTGTGTGTCCATAGCCATATTTTTGACTTTTTAAAAGCCAACTAAATTAGGAACATAAAATATAATTTATATCATTAATTACACAACAAATCTTTTAAGTTTTATTAATGTATCAATAGATTTCTGGATTTTATCTAATAAACCAAGCAAAAAATTCAGCATAAGTCTCTGTTTTGATATTTTTATTACTCAGGCTAGTGATCTGTTGTGGCAGCTAAATTGCAAAAGCAGAATATAAATTCGTCTTTGATTTTAGATTGCACAAAAACTATTTTAGCCAGAAAGACCAGTTCTACATGAGTCTAAAGTCCTCAAACCTCCTACAACTTTCATTGGTATACCAATGTAGATAATAATCTATTTTGTTTCACCTACTTAAATGTTGAGTACTTTATAGATGTTATCTTTTTCTAGTTTTAATATTTATTTATATATATGCAAGTTGCGTTATGTGTATGAAGATAAATGGAATACAAGTAATTAAATACTACAATGAGGGGATAATAGTTGATTATTTGTTGGTGATAGTTTGCTATTAGTTGTATTTTTTTAATTAAAATTATTATCTACATCATAGCAATATTTAAAATCTTAACTAGCTTTTTATATTCTTTTGATGCAATGTATCATGTTTAAACATGTTAAGTTTATCATTTAGATTACTAGGAAACAGGATAATAGAACTAAGTGACAAAACTTGTTTGTCATCGATATTAGTTTGCCAATAGAATGGAACTATTCTGATCCATATTCCAATTGGGTGTTCAACATAATTTTTCTAGGGTCTCAATTTAAAGAGAAACACATATAAGTGTTAAATTTCTTTTGGAGAGTAAATTCAAATAGTCTATAAAATTCTGTATTTTTTGATTATTGCTAGCAGTAATTTACTATTAAACAATTCAAAACAAAACCATGTGATGTTTAGTAATTTACTATTGAGTTTGAATCCTGCATCATAGAATTTTATTTTCTTATTAAATATAGATTGAAATCAGCAACAGATATGAAGATTTCATGTTAATTGTTCTGTTGGTTACTTGTAGATATGTAGTTATTTATATGCATGCATTTATACCTATATATTAAATCATCGCTAGAATATTTCAGCAGTGCTACCTGTATTTTCAAATACAAAATCTCAATAAAACAGCATAGGTAAAAGGTAAATATGAATAGTGCTGCTGAAGTATTCTAGCAATTGTTATAATGATTTACTATATTTGAATTTTAGCTAATGATATGTGACTATTTATAACAGGTAAATATATATGTATAGATTAATAAGATATAAGATTTAAAAATGATTTCATTTTGGAATTTTCGGATTAATTGACATGGCTATTAAGTCTTTTTAATAAGTGAATAAGATTTGATCAAATAAAATGTGAAAAATTAAAGCTTTTTTTTGAACAAAAAAAAAAAAACGCAGCACATGTGATAAGTATGATTGATTAACTTTTAAAAAATAAATAATTAGGGATTTATTACTTTTGCAATATTGGAAATGCAGTATCATAAAGTCGGAACATATTTACTCTAGAGGTAAAAAAACAAGCTTGATTTTAATGCCATTTTTACACTATTAATTTACCACTTAATAGCATAAAGCAGCCAATATTTGCAGAGTTTCTCCAAAATAAACGCAACAAGTAAAAAAATTGTTAATTACCAAATGACGATATTTATGAAAACATTTTTTTGATGATGTTGTTGCTTAGTCGATATGGCAATTTGTCAATGAAAAAAACTATAAATAAATATAAATAATTAAGAAACTAGAATTTTAAAGATGCTAATTTACAATACTGCGTAGAACAATTAATTTATAAGATTGTTGAATGCATATTTTAAAAGATTTAGATTTTTTTTGTAGAAATATAATGAAAATTTGATTCATCATTTTTTAAGGTACTAGAAAAAATAAACTAGATATGGAAAAAAATAATGAAAATCCTTAAAAATTAAAGATAAAAACAATTTAATATTTATTGTTTGAATGCATTTAAAATATTTAAAGTACAATTTGGCAGTTAACTTTAAATACAACTTAGATATTATATTTCAAAACATTCTATATCTTTTACTCGTGAAATGTGTATACTGTGAAGCTGCTACATCAACTACCTCAATATATGCTATCCTAAAAAAAAAAAAAGTAAAAATAAAAATTTTATAATTTGTAAATACTACATTATATATACATTATTTTTTGATAAATAGCAGCCATTTTTTTTGTCGCAGTAAGTTTCATTTATTCATAACTATTGTTTCTGACACAGCAATGTAATTCAGAATAAATTTCATTCCTTTTTTTTCCTTTCAAGAATTGATAAAATTTTATTTGGGATGCTTCAAAGCTAAAACTTAGTGATTGTAGCCGTTGTATTCAAGTTTAAAAAAATTTGTGAAAATTTTTTTTTTAAATATTAAAATGAAAAAAAAAAAATCATATTTTTATATCTTTTGTCTGTGATAATAATAAATAGAAATCATTAAAAAAAAATCCAGCAAGATTTTATAATTGTCAAAGAAATAGAATATGGTAAATTTTATTGTTACTGTTCTATAAAGCTCCTCAAGAGTCAATTCATAAACAAAAATTTCATTGGAACCTTCCGACAAACTGTAATGCCGAAATCAAGAATTCTTAACATCATCTTTCTCAGATCTCAAACAAGGATAATGACGAATCATAACATCCCTAATTTTGACTATTAATTCTTACAAATGTTTTTGAACCATATACAAAACTTGGAATAATGCATGATGATAAATGCAGAATTTGTAAGTTACAGATGATTGTGTTTTCTAAAATTCTTTGTCATGACAACTATTCTTTAAGAACCTTATCAATTATGATGGTTAATATAGCAAGCCTTCATGGAAGGAAAATAAACTTTGTTATACAAATATTTCATACTCCAATCAAAGTTTTACTTTAAACTCCTTGTTTATCTTCAATCTACCATATGCTAGAAGTTTAATATGGCTCACAATTTATTTTGGGTGACCTTAAACCAAATTGCTCATTCCAAATTAGGAGTTATTTCTGGTTGTAATGTAGCTGTCAGTTCTATATTACTTTTAGCAAGCTTAACAAATGTGAAAAAATTGGAAACGGATATTGGATTGAATTTTGATGGTCTATCTTTCTGATGGTGATTTCGAAGACAATTGACGAAAAAAAACTTGACCCATAACGAATAAAAAATTGCAAAACAATGTCAAATGTTTGGTTTTTTATTTTTTTTTTTTAAAATGTAATAATTTTATTGATTGTAATAAATGGCAAATATAATTTATTCTACTGCAACATAAAATTAATAAATATTTGATTATTATTTAATTCCAAACAAAGAATTGAGTTTTTTAATGTTTTAAGATAATGATGACTATCTTTGATATTTCTATGGCAGCGATGAATTTTTTTTATTTATCAGTGTGATAAGAACTAATAAACACTTGTGAAATGACACTAAACAGTAAAACATCAAGGTGTTTATTGCATTTATTTTTGGATAAAAAAATGGAAAATGTACTTTTCATAAAATATATATCGGTAACTATAATTCACTATTTTCTTTTGCTGTATTTTCTAAATCATAAATTATTTTCAAACAAGTTCTATATTAAATAACTAATACATGCATTTACTTTTATGAACACTTCCTTTACTACTTTTATTGAATACATTTATTATCTTCAATTAATTACGCATAGAATATTTTTTTTATTGTTTTGCTTTCTAAAAGACTGCTTAGCAAATTCATTAATACATATTAATATTTTATTCCTTATTGATTAAGAAAAACAATAAAAAAGTATTCCATAAATATATATATTTAGTATCAAATGTAAGATTTGTTTGAAAATAATTTGCTTTAGTGAGCAAAAACAATATGAAAGAAATGAAATTTGCAACTTTAATTTATCTACATTTTATGAAATGTATATTTTTCATTTTTTTAAAGCAAAAAATAAAGGCAATAAATGCCTATGTATTTTAATATTTTACAAGTAAGTTGTTTATTAATTTTTTCCAGTGGTAAATGGAAAAAGTGATTTTTACATTAAATATATAAACTAATCATAATCTGAAAAAAACTTATTTTTCTTTATGTATTGATAAAATGATAAAAAATTAAACAAATTTATCTTTCTTATTCCTGTTATAGTGTGTATTTTATTAAAATTAATCAACCTTAAGTTTTGTTCGACAGTAAACTTTTTCATAGTTCTGAAGAAGATTGTGGTCAATAGAAACTGTAAGGTTGATTACTTTTAATAAAATAAGAATTCTAACAGTAATAAGAAAGTGAATTTGTTTTAATTTTTTATCTTAAAAATAATTAAAACAATCAGTTTTTTTTTTTGAAATTAGCAGTAATCAAATATTTGCTAATTTTATTATTATATTTGCCAGATTTATTACTATCATTAAAATTATTTTGCCTTTTTTTTTTTTTTGAGCAAAGAAATATTGACATTTTATTTATTATTTTGCATTTTTTAATCTTTTATGATTGTTTTTCCGTAGGTTTTTCTATGTGGTGCCATCAAACAGATAGATTGTTCAAATTCAATCCTAATTTACGTTGAACTCACATTAGAACAATACCATTACTATTTTTTTTTTTTTGAGGAAATGTGAATAAATATTTAAATACATTATGAGCTCTCAATTTATTATTTCACTATCTTTTTCATATCTATATTGTAATTTTTTAAGAATATTTTTGTTGATAATTATAGCATGTATATGTACTATAATCTTTACTTAAGCTGTATTATAAATGCATGTATATACATATTAAAAAGCTGTGAATATATATACTGTGTATATTGAAAATTGCTCTACATATACATACAGTTAGCAATATCTAATGTAAACAAAACATTGTAAACAAAATAAGTTATTCATTAATTAACACCATTTTCTAAAAAGCTTAAGACAAAATGTAATGGATTTGGGAATTCCAATATATTTATAAGTAAATAAATATGTAATTTAATATCACAGTAACAACATAAGTTTAACAAGTTTAGATTAATGTTAATTATACTGATTAAATACTAGAAATTTTTTTTTTAATAATCTTAGCTATTGAAAAAAACTTTTTTTAAAGTTGAATTTTACAAATAAAATTTTCAATTATCACTGTACTTATTAGAAACAACAATAGCCACATAAACAAGTATGGAATTTGTGTGTTCGGGACTATTTCGTTTCTCCAGTAGCTAAGTTTAACAGCAGTCACGTGCTAATTTAAGATAATTAAGATATGGGGGAAATAAGAAAGAGGGATTGGGAATGATACAGTTTTTGCTTTGATTCTGAGAATGATTTTGGGTTGATTTTTGAAAATATAAACTTCAGTTAAATATTTTTTGACAAAAGGCTTTTTTATTATTATTGATGTTTCTAAGTAAGATCCTAGCCATAAAAGAAATTTGAAAAGAATTTATTAGCAAGGGAAAAAACAAAAATGATTTGGGAAAATAAGATTATTTAAAATGCACTCTACATATTTCAAATTATAATACAGGGTTTGGAATAAATATAATAATCAAATATATTTGGGGAATCACTTGACATTTGTGTATTGGTAGTGGTAGTTTGAATTTTTATTCAGGAACCTTTAGTTCTGGAGTCCATCACTGTGCCAAAATCACATAAGGTTGGGAGGAAATTGGAGTTGTAACTATTATGTGATAGTTATGCCAATGATATCAAATGGTTAAATTTGATAATTTTATCATTATAATTTGATCATGATCGTCTTTATCACTGATGCATGCAAATGAAAACTGAACAAGGAACTGAAATCCAACTCTCTAAATAAAATAAAATGGTTTCTGCAATTTCATATTCTTCTTGGTTGGTGGCAAGTGTACATATATCTATAATATTTTTTTACTAATATTTTTTATTTATTAATGATTTATAGTTGTAAACTATTTTTTTATTTTTATTTTTAGATTCCCAGTTCTCTCGAACAATATTTGAATTGTGTCACAACAGGAGATGGTTCTGTAAACAGCCTAATCATGGTTTCATTTTTGTATGATTATTTATCCCATTGCAAAAATCTTAATCTGATAAACAAATATAAGGTAAATTGTATATACAATTTTGTATCATTGGATAACTAATTTTTTTATTATTATTTAAACTATAGATTTTTAATGATTATTTACTTTGGCTTTATGCTAAAAATAAATAAATAATAATAATCAAAAAATCAACTAATTTAAACAAATTTTTAGCAGATAATTATAATGCCATTTTTTCTTCCTTAACTTTAGGGCACTGTTAATTGTATTAATTTTATTCTAGTTAGAACAAAACCAATTTATTTTTTATTTAGAATGTTAAATATCAACTTCATTTCATTTTTTTTTTGTTTTTAGATGTAAATAAATAAAATGGTCTATAAACATGTCATGGTTAAGCAATAATACTTAATCACCAGCAACACTAAACTTAAAACTGTTCCATTGCTAATTTTATTTCTTTGCATAGCTAATATAAGCTGATTTTTAAACCCAAACCTTTATGAAATTAAGAAATGGTACTGTTTATTTACCAGTTAATTTAATGATTTGACTTTTGGTTATGCATTTTCTCAATAATGAGGCTAACGTAATCCCCAAAGCTGTTATACCTTTGTATATGTATAAGTATAAAATAGACAATCATTAATGATTTTCAAGAAAGTAGGACTAAAGGTCAATGCTAAATATGAATTAGATGAAGTTTGGTCAGACTATTAATACAGATGAAAACATAATGCATAAAATTAATCATAGAATTAAGCTTGGATGTAGCATTTTTGATAGAAATAACTTATTCTTAAAAGAAAATATACACATGTGTTTTTAAAAAAAGATTTTTAATAGATATGTTTTACTAGGTTTTACTTATGGATCTGAAACTTGAGTACTTAACTGAAAAACCATTCAGAGATGTCAGACCATTTGATGAAATATGGAGAGTTGTAGTTAGAAATAACAAGAAGAGATTGTAAATGAAATACAGGGTAAAAGAACAAAGAATTATTACTAATATTCTTGAAAGAATTAAGAAATTATAATGGAGTTGGAATGAACATATTACTAGTAGAGATGATGATAAGAGGATAGTTGAAATCTTAAACTGGATTTCAAGAGATTTAAAGACTTAGAAAAAGACTAAGTTAGATGGATGGAGTAAAGAATTTTGCTGTGGTGTATCATGGAGAAGAGAGGTTAAAAAGCAAAGAAATTAGACTAAACTTAGAGAGACTTTCATCCCACAATGGGTCAATAATGATTGAAAATGATGAGTAATGAGCACAATATAGTCTCCAAAGCTGGTTACACATCAAAATCACGTGTAAGGATAAAATAAGCAATTGTTAATGATTTTCAAGAAAGTAGAACTAAAAATAAATGCTAAAAAGATTAAAGTAATGTTCAATGGATTTTTCAGAAAATTTTTTAGAAAAAATTAACAAATACAAATACTTTGATCAGATTAGCAATACCAATAGAAGCATAATAGGTAAAATTAATCTCAGAATTAAACTTGGATGAAGTGTTTTTGATAGAAATAACTTAAGTATGCGTACATGTTTGAAGAGAAAGGGTTTTTAATAGTTGTGTTTTACCAGCTCTTATTTATGGATCCGAGATTTGGACACTTAACTAAAGAACAGTTCGGAGAGTTTAGATCACTCATTGAAATATTATGGAGAAATATATGTAAAGAATAACAAGAAAGAAAAATTGTAAATGAAATACATGGGTAAAAGAACAAGCAAACATTATTGGCATCATTGAAAAAATTAAGACTGAAATGGAATTGGACTGGAGATCTTGTTAGAAGAGATGATAATAGATGGACAGTTAAAGTCTTAAACCAGATTCCAAGAAATTGTAAAAGGCATAGAAAGAGATGACATATGAGATGGATGAATGAAATAAGGAAGTTTCCTGCTGTTTTGTGGAGAAGCTAGGAATCAGAGATATTGGATTAAATTGAAAATGATGATGATGGTAAAAAATTTAGTTTGTTAACAAATTCAAAATGCATCTTAATGTTGGAATCTTATTTAAAAACTAGTCTAAATTAGAAATCAATAGTAATAAGTAAACATTCTGCTAAGCATATTTTTAGTATAGTTTATAAACTGTTTATTAATAGCAGTTTATACCCTTCCTTCTTCTCCCTCTCTCTTTTTAAATTATAATTTCAAAATATCAAATGCAGTTAATTAACGATATCAGCATTCAATTGAAATATGAACACAAAATAAATATTAAAGTTTTTTGTCTAACTTATTATATACATTTTGTAATTTATTTTTGAAATATTTTATTATGAGAGCTGATTAGGCAGATGTTATTAACCTGTAAACCTTGACTTCTTTTACTACTGATGAGATATTATTTAGCTAAAGATTCTTGAGTTTATAGTTTATCATTATCTTCATTAGTGATAAAGGAAGATATTATTCACTTGCTGAATTTGAGATCGTGGTTTATTGGTACCTGGGAGGGAGGTATTATATACTTGCAGACTCTGAGCTCATAGTTGGCCTTTGATTGCCTTTACTACTGGGGAAGTATTATTCAGTAGCAGAATCTGAGGTTGTAATGTTTTTTTTTACCATTGATAAGAGATTTGGACTTTGTTCCTAGATTACTGTTATCTTCATATCTGATGAGGCAATCGTTATTTACCTGCAGATTCTGAGCTGAATTGATTATTGCCTTTGCTATTGATGAGGGAAGTATCATTCATTAGCAGACAGATTGGAATTTACTACTTCCTTTACCATTAATAACAAATGTATTTTTCATCTATGGACTCTGAAGTCATGGTTATCTGTTACCTTCACAATTGATAAGAGAGGTGTTATTAACTTGTGGTCTTTGAAGTCATCAATTATGTTGGAGGTATTATTCCCGTGTAGATTTTGAGTTCATGATTTACCATTACTTTTTACTGTTTAGTTCATTGATATCTTTTTAATATATTATTTATGAAGTTTATAAAATTGCAATATTATTTAAATTCTTTTTAATTACTCGATTCCTTATAATAATTTTTATTTTATTTATTAAGTTAGCATATTATTTCTTAATTTCAGCAGTGATAGAGTAACTGTTTTATGCATTGTGATCATGTTATTATGATTTAATTTGTATTTTATATATGCAGTAGTATAATATAATAATGACATCTATCTTCATCACCATCTTTAGTTAGGTAGTAACCAAAGGTAGATCATATTACCATCTGGTATTCTATTTTAAATAGGCTGTACAGAAAATTGAATGTCTTTATCCTATATTAATATTAGAATTTGTATTATTATTGTTTTAGATTGTTGTTATACAGCAATATATCAAAGTCGTCTTGAATTCTCGTGTCAAACCTTCTGTGTATTTTCTGGTAAGTTTTTTTTTTGTCAGTGTGTGCATAGCTATTAATTAAAAATGTAACTTTTTATATTTTAGAAAGTTTATTTATTCATATCAAACTTAAACAGATTGTTTATATTCTGAAAATTTTACCTTATGATGGAAGAAAATTAGACAGTTTGTGTCAAGCTTTGGTGGCCGAGTGGTTAGCACAGCTGCCTTACAAGCAGTTGTCCTTGGGTTCGCTTTCCGGCCGACACTATGACAAATAAAATAAAAAAATTAAACAGTTTATGATACCCAAATTATTTAACATTTTTTTTGGTTTATTAAAAAGTAATCCCTTGAAACAACTTCAATTACACAGTCTTTGGTAACATTTTAGAATATAACATGTAATCTAAATTAATCTTATTAATAGATTTATAGAAACAGTTTCACGTTAGGATATAATATTTTATGCATATATCCCCTGACATTTATATTTTAATGACAAAATATTGATCTTCAGTTGTCAGTACAGCTGCCATACTTTACTTGTTTCATAAAGAATTGTTGTTTTTAGCCTAGATTTATAATTATAGAAAAAAGAAAAGATATTTTAAAATCATTTTAGATATTGTAAATAGTTTACACATTCAAGATTTTTAAGTAGTAAACATGCTTTGCAGAATTATACCATCTTTACTTTGTCCAATGATATAAGCATTAAATAAATCAGTGATAAAATAAATAAATTCAAATTCCAGTCATTATTGGACATAGTATTTAATCCAGTGATTAGAAATTTTTATTCATACTGATGCTCTGAAGCTAATGACCTTTCTTGCTATATATGTGATATGAGAGTTGTTTATATATATTAATAACCTGTTGTAAGATAATGTGCATTTATTTCTGACCTGATAACAAAAATGCTGATATATATCAAATTAAACGTCATTGACTTTTCCTATTTAAATTTGTATTAAATAGCGACGATTTCTATTTCTACCTTATCCTTCAGTATTTGCACTCTATTCATCGATCATTCAGAATTTGAATTGTTGGCTAGACTGGAATATGGAGACCATGAGTTTCTAATTTTCACTGGAGTATGCTAAAATAGGCTTGCAACTAGTCTGGGGATATTGGATGAGTAGGTAGTAGATGGGGATTTTATGCACAAGCCTTCTGGCATCCATTGATTACTCTAGCTTGTTGTGTGTGGCAATATATAGTGAGTTTTGCCTGTTTTAACAGCAGTTATACACAAGCATAAGAGGTGGTAGTCGTGATGTTTATTGGCTTAAAAGTATGCTAAAATGTTTGTTGCTTGCCTTGATATATCTATGAATAAGAATGAAAGCTTTTAGCATTAGCTCAACTTTAAAACGAGATGGTATTTTATCTCTTACACTTATATATATATATATGAACTTAGACTTTCAAGCTTTCTTACAACCGATACACCTGATCACTTACATGTGAAAAAGATAAATGATCAGTATTTTGTGCTGAACCAGCACTCATCACTTGGTCCAGATCACCATTTCCCTCACATTTGAACAATCAATGCTCAGTTTATATTAAGATAGCAAATCTTCAAATTTTAATGGATAAGCTGCAATCTTTTTTATTCTCCAACTTCGGCCATCCATATCATTGAAAATCTGATGATGGAACACTCGAAACCCTTGTTGATGCCAATAGGGTATTAACTCAGCTTTAAAACAAGAACATATACATTTATCTAAAGTTACTTCTAATCAAGGACTATAAATGATCAAAATTACTTATTTATTTATTGAAAAATTCTTCAAAGTCACATGACTATTAATTTTTTACTGCCTCACCTTGATTTTTTGCATTAAGTGTATCTACAAGTCTTTAGAATTATAGTAATGAAAATTTTGCTTTACTATAAACTTAAGAATCTGAAAATGATTTAAATATCTTGAGAGCTTTTTATGTAGAAAGTCTGGACTTAAAATGTTGCTGCATTTGACAAGTTTAAAAAATAATTTTATTATACTGATATAACTACTGCAGCTAAATTAATTATACATGTAACTGTTATTTGCATCATTTTATTGTAAAGGAAATCTGCATTCCTTGTTTAGTTAACATAAAGGCATTCAAAAAAAGTTATTTAAGAATGCCCCATAAGATTATAGAAATGTGACGATAAACCGTTTAGCTTGATGGATGTGATACATTTCTTGGAGTGAATGTGTCATGTAAATGAATGGCATCGGATTTCATTTTAAAATATTTTATAATAAATTCATGAATGATTTCTATGGAAGAGGCAGGCTTAGTTTACATTATAAAAACTATCTTTAAGACATTGTGATGAAGTCCCATATTGATTGTTTTTATTGGAAAAATATGATTGATTTAAAGGATATAGGGAAGAGTTACAATTGAGCAATTTGTATTTAAAAAAAGTATGACTTAAAATGTTGAAGTGCAACACAGGTTGCATTTAACAAGTTTAAAAGATAGGATATTTTATTATAATGATATAATTACTGCACCTAATAGTTATATAAAGAGCTGTTATTTTGCATTATTTTATTCTGAGATCTGCACTTCTGGTTTATTTGCATAAAGGCATTAAAAAAAAATTTCATTCACCAATTTTTTTTAAGATTATATAAATGTTAATTTATTTAGCTTGGTGGATGTGTGATGTGAATGTGTGATATTGAGTTTCATTTAAAAAGTATTTTATAGTGAATTTAGGTATGGTTACCATGAAAGAGACAGACTTCATTTGTGTTATAAAGACTATCTAAGATACAGTGATGAACTGTCATATTGTTTTCATTGGTGAGGTATGGCTGAGAGCAGATTGAAATATTTTAAAAAGTAAAGCTTAGTGCAAACAAAAGTTAAAGGATCATGTGATATATGTAGAGGTTAGTGTAATTCAGGGCTATGCAGCCTTAAGTAATTTAGAAGCCACATTAAAAAAAAATCTGAGAGTCACATTGAAAATAATAAATACAATAGATATACTAAATTATTGGAGCATGCTATTATTAGTTAAATTTGACAGGCATTTCAAAAATATAAAAAAAATACATTATAGTGTTTATAAATTTTTTATTGAATAATAGACAAGGTACAATGATTATTTATATCACATGATCACCATTTCTTATGCTAGCACATAACTGTTATTAAAACAGGCAAAATTCTCCATACAGTAGTACCACTCGGTGCCAACCAGAAATCCATTGATTACTCTGGTTGGCACTGAGTGGCACTACTATATGGAGAGTTTTGCCTGTTTTGATTATTTATATCATTTTAGCAAGAGCTTTGTGATTAGTTTAGTTTTGTTTATAAAACTATTTTGATCAATATCAGTGCTTGTAGTTATCAATTGCAATAAATGAGCTAAAGGCAGATTATTAAAGGTAATATGAAAATAAATCACAATTTGTATTTGAGCATCAGTAACACAACCTTAATAAATGAACAGACAAACTATAACTGAACAGAACTAATTGTGTACAAATAGCACACAGTTCCTCTTGAATATTTGGAGCATGCATGTTGGATCAAAGCAATGCAAAGCTGTTTCTTTGACACATCTTATATTTGCAAAATGCACGGATATATAGTATTATAAAACAGTTATTAATAATATTAATATCAAGATTATTCATTAGTGAAAGAATATAAATAATAAGCATTTGATTTAATTCATAATTTTATTTTGGAAAAATAAAAATCTCTAGACAAGCCACACAAACCCTCACTGCGTGCCATGTTTTGAGCAGCCCTAGTGTAATTCATGGATTGATTTGTATAATTGTCACAAAATTCATCTCTTTTTTATATATATTTTCTGGAATTAGAATGACATTCTTATTTAAGAATGATCGGTAATGATTGTAAAGTAATTAAAAGCAGTTATTATTATTATAGGTGCACATAAAAGAAATATCATCTTGTATTATTATTATAGGTGCACATAAAAGAAATATCATCTTGTACATAATACATTAAAACAATTTTTATTAGGCTACTGCTGATATTAATAGCAAGATAGCTTAATTTGTTTTGGAATTAATAAAAATCTTGAAAAATGACATTTATCTTGACAATTTCGGATGGAGATGTTTTTAAAAAAGTAAATATTCATATTCACTTTGGAAATTTATTTTTTCAATAGTGCACCTATTTTCAGTAATCTATTGCTGACGTTTTTATTTCAGAAATTATAATGTCTTTGAATTAATAGGACTAAATATCTATTTTTTATTTTTAGCATGAGATTTTTATTTGTACACATGGAATAAATAACTAAAATATATATACATAGAGAGCGTACCAATAGCTCAAACAAGCTCGTAATTAACAAGTGCGGTTATGAGAAATATTTAAAATCTCTATCCAGAACACACTTATCTCCAGACCATGATTAAAAGTAATGTCACGTTATATATGACTTGCTTTTTTAATTATTACTGAAATATATATGAATGATGTAGCAGTTTTAAAATGAACTTTGTCACTATACAGTGTTGCATTAACCCTATCTTTCAAAATGTAATATCAGAATGGATAACCCTACCCAGACGAGATGCTTTCTCATTCTTGATATTGAGGTTAATGTACTTGAATTACTTATACTACTGTAAGATTAAAAGAAAAATTGTATTAAGTTCCAAGATTTTCCATATGAATTGGTTATGAATGAATTTCTCATTACAACTTTTGCTAGAGAATCTTAAAAATGTTTGATAAAATCCAATTATTATATGTTAGTTAAAAATGGCTGGAAAAGCAAAAACAGTTCTCAGAGTACAGTCATTGATTGTTTTAATCTTCATCATTGAATGCATTAGATATAATAATAAGGTTATTCCAATTAAAAAAAACAACTTAGATAACATAAACAATAGTATCGACATTTGATTAGGTAAGGGATCAATTTTTAAGCAATTAGGATGATACATTCTTTTTAATGTCGAAATCTTGCATCTTACTAACGGCATTACCGAATGATAAATGATCAAAATCTACCATATTAAATGGGCAGTACAGAAACAGAGTCCTACAATTCATTTCTTAAAAAAAAAAACAAAAAACAATAAAAATACTGTTAATTTAGATTGCTGTAACTTATGGACCCTAAATATATTAATCAAATAATGTTAATAAAATCTTGCAAAACATCACATAGTTATTAGTTTACATTCTTGCATTAGACAGTAATAATTTGTTGCCACTATCTTAAACTTCTAAAATTATTTGTAAATATAATGGTTCCATAAATATAATCATTACAACAAACTTTTCTAAAATTGGAGATTTTCCCCAGCGGCTTATGGTGCCTATAACATTGCATTTTTTTTGATTACAGATTTATTTGAATACTTTTTTATAGTCATTTATTGGTATGTACATACATTAAATTCATCATTCAAAACTCATTTAATAACTAAACAATTGCGTTCAATGACCATGTGATATCTCTTGATCATCATCAGTGATAGTTTGCATGCTTGCCACTCTCTTAACATAACTTATTTTAGATTCATAATTTTAAGGTTATATCATAAACTTTATTGAGCCAGTCCCCCCCTCCCCCCAATGATTAAGATGCATATCATTTTATTTTTAATGTTTGTTTTTAATATTAATTTTTGTACATGTAATCATTTTTAGGAAAATTGCCGTCCATTTCTACGCTTTGTAACTCACGCAGACTTCAAGGATGTATTATTGCCAGCTGTGCAGAAGGCTTTGCTACGAAATCCTGAGCTCATTTTACAAGGTAACTAGAAAAAAATTATTTTTGATATATCAGAGACTGTAACAAACTCTTTACAGTAGTGCCATTTAATGTAAGACTAGCAATCAATGGATGAAAGAAGGTTTGTGCATAAAATTCCTCTATAGTGCCTACTTATCCAATATTCCCAGACTAGTTTCTAGCTTGTGGCTTTCATCAGTGAGGAGCCTTAGATTTGAAAGTACTATGTTTATTTCTTAGGATCTAATGCAACCCTCCAGCAGTCATCTTTTACCTATATAGTTAACTATAAAGCTATGAGTTCAAGATGAAAACACAACATTGTTTTTAATCCAAGCTTGTTTGTTTGTATAGTCATATAGATCTGAACCCAGTTCAGCATTTAAACATTTTGCTAACTTTGGTTTTTTAAAAACCATGATTACCATCATCCTATGGGCAGGATTGGTATAAAATCACTAAAACATTACATGATCACCAGTTTCTATGCTTCCAGAAGTTATTAATAAATATCAAACTCTCCATACAGTAGTATTACCCAGTTCAAGTCTTGGTAATCAATGGATGCAAGAAGGTTTGTGCTTAAAATTTCTATTTAATTCCCATTTAATGTCTACTTACCCAATATCCACAGACTAGTTTCTAGCTAAATCAAAGACCAAAATGTTTAGATATTGAACTGGGTTCAGATCTGTATGATTATACATGTGAATGAGCTTGGATTTGAAACATTGTTGTATTTTCATCTTGGGATCATAAGTAAAAAGTGGTTGCTAGAGAGTTTCATTAGATTCTAAGATCTAGATGCAGTGCTCTCAGATCCAAGGTTCCTCATTGATGAAAGCTACAAGCTAGAAACTAGTTTGGGGATATTAGATGAGTAGATACTAGATAGGGATTTTATGCACAAACCTTTTTACATTTATTGATTACTAAGGCTTATACTGGATGGTACTACTGTATGAAAAGTTTGCTACTGAATTAACAGCTTATGTAAGCATAGAAAACGGTAATCCTGAAATGTTTTAGTGGTTTTATATCAGAGATTACTATGTTGTGTATTTTCTGAACATTAGATATCATTACTAACAGATTCATTATTGATGTTTTGGTATATCTGAAACTGCTAATTATGTGTGCATTTCTGGATATTTTATTTACTGCTAACAAACTCATTATTGATGTTTTTGATATATTTGAGATGATTAAGTATGTATTCCTTTTTTGCCCTTGGATGTCACTGCTAACAGACTTGCCCTATGTCACCTATTTTGTTTTTATTGTATTTGAGAGAAATGGAGAGAGCAATAGAATGGCTAGGAAGAGGGTTGAGATATCAATAATAGGTGGCAAGGGAGTATATACAATGTTGGTTTTTTATTTGTAGATGATGTCTTTTTGTGTGTAGAAAGAAGGGAAGATATGGATGTTATGCTGAGGAGATGCACAAGGATGGGTAAAGAGATGGGGATTAAATTTAGTGAAGAAAAATCAAAAGTAATGATTAATACTGGGGAAAGAGAAGTCAAAGAATTTTTATTGGGGGATATAAAGTTAAGTGTGGTGAATAGATATAACTATTTGTGAATCGTCTTAAGTAATCAGAGAAATTGCTTGGATGAATGGGAGAAAAAATTGATAAATGAGGCAAAGAAAAGAAAGAGATTGATAAAGAAATTAACAGTGTTCTCATATAATAAATATGATGTAGCTAGAATTGTATGGAAGGGAGTGGCAGTAACAGGGTTAACATGTGGTAACGATGCGTTATGTGTTAGTAAAGTGGTATTAGATTACTTAAAGTACAAAGAAAAGTAGGAAGACATGATTAGATGTAGATGTGTGGATGGGAAAGAGGCAATTCAAGGAGAAATGGGATGGTCAAGTTTTTATATGAGAGATGCAAAAAGCAAAAAGAAACTGTTTGATAGATTGCAGTTTATGGATAATAAAAGAATAGTCAAAATAGTATTTAATTGGGTTATGAATAAAGGGTAGGCAACAAGATGAGTGATAAAAGTAATGCGATATGCAGAAGATTTGGATAAAGAATTTATGTCAGTATACTTATACAAAAGATGGCTTGATTGTGTTAGGAGAATTGTTGAGTGTTATAGTGTTAAGGAATGGGATAGAAGAATAGATGCATTAATAAAGAATAGGGAGTTGGAGAGATGGAGAACTAGTATGTAGAGTAAAAAGAGTTTAAATATATATAGAAGTAAACTGAATATTGGATGTGAGTTAATTTATGATAATAGCAAGGAAAGTAGTTTACTGCTTAAGGCTTGAACGGGATCTTTAGCAACAAGGGAATATACACATAAATTGAAAAATGTGGGTGATTTAGTCTAAGTTGTGTAAGGAAGGCATAGAAAATATTAGGCATCTGTTAATTAAATGTAAATGCCTGAAAGCAGAAAGGGTACAAACTGTGGAAGAATAAATATAAACAAAGTGATTATACAGTAAGTGGTTTATTGGTTTTTATTTTGGGGGTGAATTTAGATATAAAGGCGATGGAGTTGACAAAAATTATGTTGTGAAAATGGGATGGAGCAGGATAGAGAAGAATATGAGAAAACTTAGGGTGGGGATTGGAAAGGGAAGTTAAAGTGGCTAATAGTTTTCTCTGGGCATAGTTTCTGAGAGATTACTGATTTCGTATAAAGAGAAGTCACAGTGCATCACATACATTAAGGTTGGTGAATTGGTCAGTATTCAATTGAAACATATTATTTCCATTTATTATACACTTTATTCCCATTATGCTATTCCAAATAATAATGTAATTTTTTTTACACTTTTAAGGATTTGAAATAAACTAATTTGTTATTCATCTGTATGGTGCTGAAGTCAATTAAAAAATTATATAGGAATTCTCTCTATTATAATCTAATTAAAGCATTTTTAAGGAAATGAAAATATTTACCAAATCAGCTATCATATGTATGTAATGGTAATCTTTTTTATCCATACTGTTTATATCAGCGTTATATTATTCAATAACATTAGGTGGGAATATTAACATTTCTCATAATCAGAGGAATTATTATATTGTGAGAATACAAAAATATATTACCTAATGAAAATCTTTTAACCAGAAAGTAGTCATGTGGCATCTGTCAGAGTATCATTTAATTATTATTTTTATCTTTTATCTGTGAGTGAATGTAGATTTACCGCAGTCTATTTATTTTTCTAGTTTATTATTTTCATGCTTCTCCATAATCACATTGCAAAAACTTCTAAATGTCTGTGTTTTTTTTTTTGCTTTTATTTATTTGTCATTATCCATAAAATGTTTTGCTTTTAATTCCACCTTTTGTTAACAGGTTTTCCTCTTAATTCAAATCTTATTCATTCACAAAACTTTGATTAAAAGTCCAATTAGCTATATCAAATGTATGTTAATCCCTCCCTTTACTTTTAATATTTTTGACCGCCATCGTATTTCCTAATTTTATTTTATTCTTTCCAATCTCATTTTTATGTTTTTTTTTTTTTAATCTCTTTATTTTTAAAATTATTAAATTCTTTTTCAATATTTTCTCGACTGTCAGCAAATTCATGCGTTACATCTGTCTTTTTATACAAATTTCATTTTAACTTAACTGTTGTTCTTTTTCGTCTTTTTGGCATGAATCAAATCGTATAACTCAGTTTTCGTTTATTTCTCAATTTCTAATTTAATTGAAAGCTTTGCATACATTTGTATTACCAACGATAATTTATTTTATTAAAGTTTGTGAACAATTTTAGTGATAATGTAAATTTTAAAATTTTATATGTTGACATCAGTGCTAATGGTGTCTACTAAAACTCATTTTCTTGTATTAACAGCGGCAAGTTTATTTAAATCACTTTTTGAGAAATATTTTTATAATTCAATATAGAAAATAAAAAGACAAAAAAAAAGTAAAGAAATATTTATTTACATAATGCATTGAAAAGTAAAAAATAAATTTCTTCAGCTTTCACAAATAAAAGTATGGACTGCGAAAACGTTATTATGGATTATGACTCTTGTACCATATGGTTAAATTATATTGCATTTTCACAGTTATCTAACTGTTTTATTGATAAAATTGCAATTCAATCCACAGAAAAAAAAATTTTCTTTTTGTCAGAGGACTTGCTTGTCACAAAATGTATTCAGTTTGGTACACAGTTTTCACCCACGAAAACTGTATTCTAAGCTTTTCATTTTAAAGATACATTTCAGTGAAGATTATTCCTAAAATTTCTTTGACTAATGCTATAATTATTAGAAAAATTATGTATAACATTCATATGTGCTCAAATTTAAACAAACTTTATAAACTAGTAAACAGTTCTTTATATATATACTGTACCGGTCCGTCTGACTGTCTTACCCGTATACACGCATTGAACATGAAAATGCGTGTTATGCAACCGAGCAATGATTGTAGGTATTCAGTTAGACACCATCATTTATTATTTTCTAGAATTGCATCACAAAAGGAAATTATTACATTCATACCTTTGAAAGATCCGGTTCACCAAGACCTTTATGTGCCACCTCTGAGAAAAGATTGCTCCCTCCCCAGAGGGATATGACTACATAATTTAGATAAGGGTTAATCCCTTTTTGACAATAAATTCAATAATATAGATGCTATACTTAATAAATCACTAGAAAGATGGATGTTCTAACGAATTACTTATGTCCCGATAGAGATTAATCCCAGGCTAGCTCATCTACTCTTTATCTCGGGAAAGTGATTTGTTACTTGGCTAACAAAGGAGGATAAACGTTAAAACATTTACCAAATTACACAGCACAACGTTGAAATTTTAATATTCTATCTCCGTATTTATTTAGCCCTTAATTTTATTATAATATTACAAATAAATGAAATAACAGAAATATATAAATACGAAACACACTATGAAATTTTAATCAAAAACCCCAACTTATAATCTTAAATATTTACCCAATGGGATAAAATGGTCTCCATTTCACCTTCGCTTGCACACTCTATAGCATTTTATAGGATAGATTATTCTATACATGACTACAATATATATGCGAGCCATGGTGGGTACGTGTTTCATTAAACAACTCTCTGTCTCTTTTCTTAATCTAATAAAGATTTCATTATTATTTGATATCATTACTTAACTGCCATTTATAATATTTAAATAAGAGAGTTCCTCAATCGATCCTGCACGTAGCGGATCAGCCAAACAAGGAACTAATAGACTTATTTATTCCTTTATTTTTTTTTACCATTATTATATTTATCCTGCACCTAGCGGATGGAATAAGTTTATGTTAATAGAAATGAATTTGCGGTAAGTTATAACTTATTGAATCCTGCACGTGGTGGATTGAAAAGTTTTTGAGTTATTTATAAATGAATGCACACTCTCCATCACCTTTCAACTATATGGGAAGGTAGATTTAATAACCCGTTTCTTGATACGATACATTTTTAAAGAACAGAACAGTTATTAACTGTACACTAATCCTGCACGTGGCGGATATTTATGCAGTAAAATAAGACTAAAGTGGGCGAACAGGCTAATGCCTACCCCTTGTGTGAATATGACTTTACAAGTAATCTACCTGCCTCAAATCTTTAATCTAAATCATTTGTGATATACCAAAATTTATTTTGGTATATGAAATATATTGAATCACGTATAGAATTAATAATAATAATAAAAAAAATCATTGATCAAATACACATAAAAGATTACGTAATTCCTCACTAAAAGAAAATCATTCATAAGAAATATTTAAATCACACACACACAAAAAAATTATATTTAGAAATATAAATGGGTTTACTTCCCCAAGGTTTCGTTTTCTTCCTGGCTGAGGGCTTTTGAAGGAGATACATAAGTCACGAGCAGGCAACTGCAGGGGACTCTTCTATGGATGGCAGGCAAGATAGTTCGAGACAGCTACATTATGATTGGGCAGAGAGTCGCATAACTTGGTGGCTACATCGGTCTTGAAAAGTGCGAATGCACCGAATTGGGTCCTCTACTCCATGTTTGCTTGGGCAATAATACTCAGTCTTGATTTTATTCTTTCCATTTTGGTGGGCTGCGCTTCGGTTTTAATTGATTTTAACAGCGTCCTCTGGCTCTTCGGGCTGGTTAGACATCTTTGATTTCTACTTCAAATGGATTCACTTTAAAATGGTATATCTTGTTGAAATTATTACATTAATTCTTTAACTAACTTGCGATATCTTTCCATCGAATTTCTTTCTTTCAGCTAACTTTTCCTGGTCACATTGCCAATTCCTTTCTATATTTCTATTTGCAACTTTTATTTCATCGGACTGGACATGATTACAGTTTGCGATGACTTTTAATTCTTACTGCCAATTATTCACTCTTTGAAAGGCAAAATCAAAAACATCCAAGACGATTCAAATGAACTTAAAGAAGCAATCCCGGCGTGAATGACTGCTTGGATCAATCATCAATCGAAAAATAAGTCAATTTGTTTTAACTGCACGCATTGAACTCGCTGCCTCCAACCCAACTGAATTCAATATTCTGAACTTAAGTCCTTGCCTTCCTGAACTGAATTTAATATCTGAATTGAATGCCCCTATATCACCTGATCAGCACCTACATATCTTCCCCATTACAGGGTCCCCTCTACAAACTATTGCTTTTTTCAATTTTAATTAGTTTAATTAAACTACCTTTGTTCTATCGAAACTTTTCTTATTTTTTTTTAAATCTGTTTAATAATTTTCTTTTTAGACTGGTGATTTACCTTCCTATCCCATGTTTTAATTAATTTTTAATCTGCAGGTGTCAAGCCGAATGACTATTCATATGCTTTTACAATTTTCTCTAAAAATATTATAACATAAGAGAGAAGTCACTGACTTTGCCTGTGGTCATCAAAACTATATTCTAACAAAGAAAACAAAAATTTTATAAAGATTACGTGTTGTAACAAGGTTAACATTATTTTAAAAATTTTATACATAAATTGATTTTCAACACGTAATCCAAAAATAAAAATATACATTAAAACTTGATAATTTAAAAATGCAACATATTTAGTTGCTGGGTTGTTTACATTTAAATTTCCCGGGTTGTTTACATTTAAATTTCCCAGTATAATTTTATATCCCCTCCATCATATAAAAAATGACACATTTGTAAAACAGAAAAAAAAATATGCATTTCACTTTAAATGTATCTGATTGTACATTTAAAATGTATTGTCACCATTTATCTTCTTTTTTAATTTAAAAGATATTATGTGCGCAAACGAAGAGAAAATATACTTGCACAGACCAACCTTTTATTATTTCCTTTTTATGTATACGTTTATAAAGGCTGCAACTGTGCTTGCAGCCATCTTTGTGCCTGTCATTTATGACTGACTGTCACAATATATATATGCACACACACAATGCATAGTAGTGAAAAGATGACTTATTTTCTCTCCAAGTTACCTGTGTTGCTATCTCTGAACATGTGTTTTACATATGTAGTGCCATAAATTTAAAAAACTTTATAAACTAATAAAAAGTTTTCAGAGTTATATATATATATATACGCAGTGTACTTCAGTGAAAAGATGACTGGTTCTCTTGCCAAATTACATGCCATGCCATCTCTGAATGTGTTACATACATAGCACTATAGTTTTATTATTTGCCACAAAAATTTTAAATTGCTATTATATCTGGATCATAAGTTACAGTATGAAATATGACCATGTATTTGGCATGTTTATGAATCATTTTCAATGCTATTCCTGCTATCATGAAATCCTGCAAAGTAAACTACTTGAAAATGTTCTTGTGACTCATGACCTCATTGCTATATATAGTTTCAATCATTTCAATGGTTTCAGTAGCATTTTGTCCAATTTAAAATGAAATATAATATTGGTGTGTTGTTCCATCAACCTTTTCACTTTCAAAGCGGCCATATTGAAAATTTAAAAAATTATGCTAAGCCACAAATTTTACAATAACTTAACTTTATATTAGTCTAAAGTCACATAATGTATACTTTTGTGTACATGGAACATCAAAGAATGTAATGAAGCTGAAAAAGTATAGCTATTGATACTTAAAGTAATAAAAAAAATTAATATTTCAAAAAATTATTTTTATACTATTTCATAATTCCTATGTTTTCATGGTTATATTATAAAACTACAATTTTATTAATAAGCTAGCTGCATTCCTCATTAAATTTCCAAGAAAATAATATATAATATGACCTACCCGAGGCAATGCATCACTTCAATACTTGAAAGAATAAAGACATTGGTACCTTTCCATTTTTCACAGCAGCCCTGCAAAATCTTTCCATACAGGGCTATGCAACGAATATGGCATCTCTGATAACAAGATGATAATATTGATCAATAATTAGTATATTTTGAATATTATAATAAAGAATTTCAATTCAGTTTGTAATTTATTAAAAAGTACTATACACTAGTCACTATATATACAAAATAAAATAATAAAATAAAATAAAAAGTGAATGAAATACTAAATTTATTATAGAGTTAAGCTTTAGGCACATTTGTTTATAGTTTAAATATTTGAAAATCAGGCACTCTTTACAAACCTGGAGCTTTGGTGATTATTTATCTTTTCTACATGTATGTGGTCATGTGTATCAGTTATATGAGATAGTATGGATAGTTGGTGGGTGCTTGAAAATCTGAGTTCAAATCCCCTATATTTGTAGTTTTATATATATAATGTCAAAACTATTACTTTTAGCATTGGCTTATTTTTTACTATTATTAAAATGCAGACAAAAAATTATAAAAAGATCGAAATCAGGTCATTATATTTCCACAATATATTTATTTTTGTCTCATATCAATTAATTCAAATACTCCATCCACCCAAGCTCACATTATAGAAAAATATGCACTATCTTTTTTTTTTTATGTTAGTTTCAATAATCATTTTTTTGTTTTTTATAGCAAATATATATATAAAAAAACAATAATTAAAAAATATATAATTAAATAATAATTAAAAAACATAATAAAATAATAATTAAAAAATATGCAGCTTTAAAATTTATATTGCAATAGTCTATAATCGGCCTAAGTTTATGTATTGTCAAAATCATTACTTTTAACATTTGCGTATATTTTACTATTATTAAAATTATAGAAAAATCTAAAGCAGCTCATTATATTTCCACAATATATTTATTTTTGCCTCATATCAATTAATTCAAATACTTCATCCATCCAAGCTCACATTATAGAAAAATATGCACAATCTTTTTTTTTATTATGTTAGTTTCAATAATCATTTTTTTGTTTTTTTATAGCAAATGTATATTAAAAAAAACAATTAAAAAAATATATAATTAAATAATAATTAAAAAACACATAATAAAATAATAATTAAAAAAGTATAGAAAAATAAAAATACTTACTATTAAGCCTCCATAATGTTTTTTTCAAAATACAATGGAAAAAGTAAAACTTTTTGCTGTTATATTTTTCATGTTTTTTCACTCTGAACTCTTCTCCAATAACTATCAAAAAAATGAGAGAAAGACAAAAATATTCAATCTACTTGATCACAAAAATTATCATAAAATTTTTATTTTTTATCGTAGAAAAATAAGATTTATCTTTCTGGAAAGTAGAGAGGGAGCTGCAAACGCAGATCTAAAAAGTGCATGTGTAGCCTGTGTAGATTTCCCTTAATCTTAACCTCAACCTGGATGTTTATAATTTGAAAATCATTGCCATAATTTATGATCCAGATTCTAGCACTTTAAATTTTTTTGTGATGAACAACTGGACTATATTGCTATACAGCATATGCATAAATTTAGAGATGGTGTTGTAGGCAGCTTGGAGAGACAAACAATCATCACTCATCTTTTCGGTGGTACACATTGACTATAGTGAAGTGGTTGTGGTAATGTGTATATGTATATAAATAGTCCTAACCTGAATGGAATAATTTGAGAATAGACTTTTCACATGCACGCTCACTAAGTGTAGTTTATGACTTGTTTTCACGATCAATGTTTCTTTTTTTTTTAAAATTATTATTGTTTGATTAAAAAATTATTTTTTTTATTTATAGCTGTTGGATATTTGTTATCTAATTTATCTATTGAACTGAGTCCTTACGGATTGGATATTGGAAAGCATTTAGCAAGTAAGTGGCTAAGACTTATAGTAATTTAATTTTTTTATAATAACTGATATAAAAATAATTGATCTACATTAGTTAATGATATTATAATATTCATTTTTATAAAGCGCAAACAGTATTGACATTAAGTTGAGAGACTGCAAAACCTCTCGTGCTCATTACTATAACAGCCAATCAGATTGTAAATACAAGACAGAGAATTTAACAAGAATAGGGCGGTCCACCCTATTCTTTACTTGTCTTTTTATATATCCAATGTTTGTAATTTAAACTTGGTGAGTTAAGTGTGAAGATATTTAATATTCACGCTTTCAGATCTAAGTACTTTAGACTGGCTTGGTTATATAAAAAGAATAGGGTGGACCGCCCTATTCTTGTTAAATTCTCTGTCTTGTATTTACGATCTGTTTGGCTGTTATAGTAATGAGCGCGAGAGGTTTTGCAGTCTCTCAACTTAATTTTAATGATATTATGTTAAATGTCGTTTAAAGTTTTTTATGTACATGTGCGTGTATACATATGTGTAGTAGATTATAGAAGTATTCACTATGTAATAACTAATAGTAACACAAATCTGTTTAATTCAGTGGTAGGGTGTCAAACTCTGGATCAGAAGTTTCTCAGATGGGGTTCAAACTTTTTATACATTTCCGAGTAATAGAGCTATTCAATTATTATTTTTTTTTAATGGTAGCACTATAGAATAAAAGAATCAGAGAGCAAAAGTTATCTTCTCAACTTATTACATTGCTTTTACATGGGATGGAAAATTTATCTATATATCTGATCTTCTCTTGCATTATAATGAGTTATATTTTTATTAATTAACTGATGACTATAGAATTATGAGATAAGAAGAATGAATGCTTATGAATTTGGAAAAATTGGCTTGATTATACATATTTAATAGCATTTTATTAATTATATAAAAAATATAATTCATTGCAGCACAGTATTATAATTCTACAAGATGTTATTAGTCTTTTGATAGTTGCTTAAATATTAGTACATATATATTCTATCATTATCTAAATAGAACAGACTGGCATAATGTTACCATGACAATTAATAAAATTCGTATGTAAATGAAAATGTTTAGATTTCTGAATTATTTTTATTTAAATATCCTAATTTATATAAAAAATGACAATTATAATTTATTTAAAAAAATATTGTGTCTTAATAATTACTGCAAGTGTGCAATATGTTGGACAACAGTTATAAAGTAGATAATTACATTTATCAGTCATATTTTATAAGTACCAGTATGGTGTGTTATGTATAGCATAGTATTATAGTCTCGATTCTGAAATATAAATAAGTTCTCAAAATAGATTTTGGTGTTGTCTCAAAATTTTTTTTGGTAATACCAATATTAT